>PVJO010011103.1:0-61221 GCA_004026905.1 Hystrix cristata
TTGATGCTAGCATAATCAGACACGATTTGGTTAGACTAAAGGTTTTATAATTTGATTCAGGAAATACTCAAACAAAATACTTTGCAAACTTAAATACATTTTCAATAGTTTAGATTTTCATGGAGAGTTTTCTCTCTCTCTCTTCTCTCCGTCTCTGTCTCTCACTGTTTCTCCTTCTGTGTGTCTTTTTCTCTCTCTTGTCTCATATGTTTAGTTTTGTATAATTTTCTAAGAAAACACTAAAAGATAACATTATTACTCTTCATTCAATAATTCATAGGAGAACTAGAATATCGTGATCTCCAGAAACAAAACAATTTTGTGTGGTAACATTTAGGCTCTAGGAATTAGCAGACAGGAGAAGTTCAACAAATATTTGACAAAAATAGTAACGATTTAATAACTGTCATGAGGATATTACATAACTCATCACCAAATACATTTTTCCCTTAAAGCATCATTATGAGTATTAAGGTAAAATGGATTTAGGAACACATCACTGAAAATGTTATTATGATTGTATTATGAATATTATTACTAGTTTCATAGAAGAATCACAGAATAGGTTACTACTGATTGAGTGTACTTAGGCTTTCAAGATGAATCAAAAGAATTTTTTTTTGTACAGAGCATGAGTCTTAGTAAAACGATGGTAGTATAATTCTCTGACATTTAAAACAAATCTAGATTTGGAAATTTCTAATTGTATTTTACAAAAGTAATCTGTTAAAAATTTAAGATACTCAGGATACTTTCAATTTACACATTGTTATCCTATAGATAGGCAAGGAAGGAATTTTGCATCCCAGGAATACTTTCTCCTAAATATCTTGTAAACTAACTCTTAATTTCCACTAGAATCTCTCCATATATTGATTTTTTTTTCTTTTACTTTATTATAGGAATGAATATTCCAATGGGCATTTAGAGCAGTGTATACATGGAAAGCAATGTAAATTTATATCTACATGAGGGCAAATATGTTAGATGAGAAGCAACCAACCCACTTCATTTGGATAAACTTACATTGTGTTACTAGCCACATTTAAAGTCTAGCCTGCTTGCCAGTGTATCTAGGACTGTGGAGAGTGAATGATTGCTTTGGTGTCCCAGGATTCCAGCTTGTTCCATAGGTTCTTTCTTTCAGACCCCTGTGCCTGACACATCATTGGTTCCTATCTCTCACTGAGGGGCAGAAAATGGCCAAAGTTCTCTGCTCTTGCCTTTATTTTTCCTCCCTTAAATACTGTTACTTTCTGATTTTCACCTTTCTTGCTTTCAATATGTACTTGGAACCTAAATAGTTCACTGTTTTTTAGGTTTCACAGAGTTAAGTCTAAGATTAAAGATCCCAAGAGACACAGTTAGGGTGCTGGAGTCCTATAGTTACATGACATCTGGATTTAGCAAAATGATTTTAACAACTAGAATCACTGTCAAGTTTGTTTCACTATATGGCAAAAGTGTTGAAATTACAAATATATAAGGTTTCAGAATTTTAAATTTAAGTTTGTATTTTTTGTGTTTATGAATATTACTTTACCATGAGAGAAACCATTATAAGGAAAAGATGGAATTTCTCTAAATCTTATTGTTGCAATTTTGAGACTGAAAGAGTTGTAGTGGTAACAAGTAATGCCTTAGCGTTGTATAATCTATAGGACCTAAAACCAGCAATGGGGGTTAGAATGAGAAGATAATCAAAATAACATTAGACTTGTTTTTAATTAATTAATTTCACATGTATCTTGCCTTTTAAGGGTGAAGTATTGTGCTAGAATATGATAAAGTAGAAACGTACTGAACAAGCATTTGGACCAAACACCAAATGCCCAAAGAATAATAATCTATTTATATGAGGCCTAAATTCATTTTCAGGGAGAGATACACACACACATGTCTGAAATTCTATTTCAAACATATTTTAGACAGAGTAAATCAGGTAGAAATATCTAAATGTTTTTCTATGCAGTAAAGAAACAGTAATTTTTCAAAGATGTCAGACATTTGGATTCTTGTACCATTACTGCAGATTATTATTATGTATATTTTTAAAAATTGATACAGAACAAGATATTAACTGACTAGCTCTGTAAGAAAATAATAATAAGGATTTTATTTTTGTGCAAGGCTCATAACATAAGTGGTATTACATTGCTCTACCTAAATCGTAAAGGATATTTTGTTTACTGTCATGAATGCTAATGCTCTAAGCAATTCAAGAAAGATTAAAATTCTTATGCTCACAATTTCTAGTGTTAATTTTATACTTTCATTTACATTTCTAAACATTTGTCATCTCGAAATGAATATAACAGCTTATCTAAAATTATCTACCTAACTCTAGGTACTTGAGTTAACTGTGAGTGTGTATCACATTTCCATATTTAATTATTTGAAAAATGTTAATTATTGTTTTTATTTATAAATCTAACAATTTCACAGTATACATCATTACAGTGTTTTTTTTTTCTCTCATGACTATAAATAGTCATGAGATTCAACAGACACACAATTTCAAAGTGTAAAATACAAGAAATAATTTTCATTAAAAATTAAATCTGAAATGTATTTAAAATGTAAAGTGAATATCAGCCACCATAGACAGAGAGACAGATCTTATCTATTTTGTTAACATTGATGTGTTGATATTTGATGTTACTATATATAATTGCAATCACTGGTCATGCAGAATTTCTTAAATTCCAGGAGATATTGCATGGACTGAAGAAAATTTATGAGAGAAGATAAGTTTTCCATCTTTTATATGTTTAAAATGTAAGATGTCTGATACACAAAGGCAGTGAACTATTTGAGACTGCCATGTGAGGTACAGAAAAGTTTGAAGATTTTTATCATGTTAATAAGGAGTGAAGGGAAGCCTGTGGAGATCAGGCAGTAGAAATCTGTGGAGTGACAGATGAAGATCTGTCTTAGTCACTGTCTTGTCTTTGTGACAAAATGCCTGACACTGACGACCTAAGGAGGAGACTTTTATTTTGGTTCACAGTTTCAGAAGTTTCAGTTGATGGTGAGTAGGCTGAAATGCAGAAACAGCGAGGTGGAAGGACCCGGAGCAGCGGGAGCCTGCTCCCCTCATGGTGGTTAGGAAGCAGAGAGAGAGAAGGGGGAACCAAGAAGGAACACGCATTCTTCTTGGTCATTACCAATGTTTCAATCACCTGTCAAGGTCCAGCGTCTGAACACATGAGGCTTTGGGGGACATTGCCTTTCTTAGAAAAAACCTGAACATAGTGCAAGAAGAACTTGAAATGAGAATAGAAAATGAGGCTCTGAGATGAAGGCAAGGTTCACTGTTTTCTGTGAGAAGTGTTTTAAGCAAGGAATGATTGACATTGTCCAAAATTATATTTTTTGTGCACAAAAAAGCAACCAGAGACATGATAATATGTACAACTTTATGATTACTCTCTTTTCAGTTGACACCTATAACTACCATCTGCTAATCCCATTCTTGGCAAAATTTTTTAAAACAAAAACAAAATCTTCTGTTTTGTTCATGTGCTAAGATTCTGCACTTGTGACTTACTCTTGATTTCAGAATAATTCTTATTACAACACTTTGATTTTTTGCGTCTCAACTCATGAAAGCTTCCAGGGATATCAGTGCAGTTCCAATACTTATTTTTGGTTATTCATATGCACAGAATGTCCACCTAAGAGACCTAAATATATGACTCTGCTTTTGTTACTTATTGTTTACCAAATCTTCCTAATATAATGATTACTGGCTCAATAATCAGATAATTGATTATACGGACAATATAGATAGTGCTGAGGTTTGTTCACTGCACCCTATTGCTTGTCATAATAAAATAATAAAAATCAGTTACCATAGGATTACATGAGAATATATATGCTTATTTTCTGATTAGAAATAAATGGTAAATACATATTAATACTTGAAAAGAGAAGTAATAGCTATTAGTATGACTTGTTAATTAATGATATTATCTAGGATTTATTACTATCTGAAACTTTGGTTCTCAAAATTTGTGTAGAAATTTTGGTGCATCTGACTCATTTTTTCTCAAAGCAACACATCAATAACCAGTTTTAGAAACCAAGCAAGGTAATGGGCAGCTTAGATGTTTTTAATGCAATACTTATACAATGTAAGGAAGAACCAGTGAAATACAGATAGAAGAGGAGACAATTACATCTACCTCTAGTTTGAGAGCTTTATCTCTACGAAAGTTTTAATTTAATGCTAACGATGCTATGTATTTCTTTTAGGTTTTAAAGAGTTCTGCGGCTATATGGGAGTAACATTCAAAAATGATGTTATTTGAATTTTCCAAGATTTTTCTATCTAAACATAGCTCTTGTAGCATGGATAATAGTGTCAAGAGCATAAGAAATGCCTTTGATATAAAAATAGTCCCTAGGTCTTTCTTGGTCTTTTAGAATTGTAAGTAGGAAAACATCCTAGTTACCTAGAACCAAGGGCATGCCCTTTTGATAAAAGAGAAAGAAAAAAAAAAAAAAGAAAGAAAATCCATACTTGGCTTTTCATTGCTTCACTTGGTAGAGGCATTGCAGTTCTGCATTTTGGGTTTCGTTTTCATAATCCTACACTCATATGCCCTGCAAACGTAGTATACAAGATTGTAGTATACAAGTATATACACAAGATCACAGTATGTAGATTCTAGGCTCTATTATATTATCACAAGGATAGATGAAGAACTCAGTTTATAAAATTGTGTAGAACATGGTTATAAGTCATAATGTCTTACATGGAATTCAGGAATATAAAATATTTTAGTAGTGGTAGATGTATTAGAAGACTCTCTTGGGGTTGGGGATATAGCTCAATTGGTAGAGCGCTTATATAACAAGCACAAGGCCCTAATTTTGATTCCCCCCCACCGAGAGTTTCTTGCAGTGTGTATTTGTTAAAAAAATAAATATCTCACCACTTGCCTATTGTAAATTGAGTAGTATGTGTAACTTTGTAACTTTATTCTCTCTCTCTGGAGTACATATATTTGGTCAGATGATAGATGGCTAGCTTTAATATATAATGAAAATATAGAAATTGTTTTACTCTAGCATGATTATCTTATTGTTTACAAGACATCGGCATTTTGTTTCTTAATAAAACAATCTCTCCAAAATATTGACGAAATATGCTCAATTCTTTTAATTCACTTTGAATTTTATTTTGCATTTTTTGTAACAAGTGCATAATGTGTGTTGTTTGTTTTAGATATGTCACTAAAAATGAGGCTGTAGTTCAGTGGTAGAGTGGTTAGTGTGTGGCAAGCCATAGATAGGTACAATCCCCAGTACCAAAAATAAAGCGGTGCTGGTAGATTCTTTTTCATTTCTAATTACCCATAACCTAAATTTAATAGTTTATGCATTCTAAATATTCTTTACTTTCAACCACAATTCGATAAAGTATAGCTAATGTATTTGGAATTTTTTTTCACAATTTAATTCATTCTGTATTTAACACTGATTCTATTAACATATTAATTATCTTTCCTCTTTTTTTTTTACAGTACTAGGGAATAAACTTATTGTTTTCACATGAGTTACATCCTTAGTCTACTTTGGAACAGAATCTTGCTAAATTTTTAATTGCTTACACTAGGTTTGAACCTTCAGTACTCCTGACTGAGTCTCCTACATTCCTGGGACAGGGCTGTGCCACTGTGCCTGGCTGAATAGACTTCTCTTACCGTGCAGATGTAACGATCATGTTCACATTCAATAAAGTAAGCAAAGCGCGAAGTTCTTTTCCTGAAGAATTTTATTTTAGAGTGATCATGCAAATATAATTCCCTGCTACAGCTTCATTAAATGATTGTTATAACTATTAAATATGCTCCATTTGACAAAATGAACTACAGTACTCTAATCACATCGTTATTTCCTTCATTTGTGGTTTTACTGGACAGAGTAGTGTTATATAAATGATGTCTTTATATGAAAGTATTCAAAATACTTTCTTCCAACTTGTTTTAAAATATGCAATTGAGTATTTTTATGTAGTCACACTACTGTGCAATAGAACACCAGAACATCTTGCTCCCTTCTAACTATAGTTTAATCCCCATTCTTCCCTCTTCCTACTCTCTAGTATCTATTTACCATGTCATCCTCAACTCTGTAAGATTAAATTTTCTAGATTCCTCATGAGTGACATCTTTCAGACATTGTTAACTTGTATAATACTGTATAATTGGCATGGAGCTTTTACATAGATTTTTGTAATTGGAATCTTCAAGAAATAATTCCAAACATGTCAAGAAGATGGAATTTCTATTACATATAAACAGAAAATACATTTTATGTTAATAAAGCCTTGGTTTTATTAAAGATATTGACATTGACAGTGAATATATAAACCAGGACCAGTAGCTTTTTTTAAAAAAATCTTTAATTAGCAACCTGTATTTATGCTATGTGATAGTTACTCATGTATACAGAACACATTTGAATAATATTTAGATAATTATAGTATAAATAATTAAAAATAATCATTCTCTATATAATTGATAAATATAACCAAACCCTGCAGTGGATCTAAGATCTCTATTTTATTGAGATGAAATGGAGGACCCAATAATTAATTATCCTCACATTCACAAAATAGCTTCAATTATTAAATTAACATAGACATGTCCATTAAATACCAGAAGAGAGTTTGGACCTTCAATTTAGATAAAACTCAAGTAGGTTTGGACAGATATCCACCCTAACTTCACCTCTTAACTTGGGACAGGTGTTCATACATCATGAGCACAGATTATCTTCTTTACAGAGCTCTAATACTTTCTCCTGTCCCAGAGTGTGGCCCTGGTTGCACAGAAGATGTAAGATTACTTAGAGTCAAGATTCAGTTAGATACTGAGAGGCACAGAGAGGCTGCCTTACTGTAACTCATCGACATAATAAAGCATCAAGAAAAAAGCCCTGAGCTGAAACCTCCATGGCTTCTTATTTGTAAGAAGAATATGAGAACAAAGACGCAGAAGAAAAACAGTTGCAATATTTGTATAGGAGTTTTGGTCAGGGGACAGAGAAGGAACAGGATGATTTGCTACATGACACATGTCGATCTAGGTTAAACAAGCTTACCAAGCAAGAAGCTTGTCAGAGGACAGAATGAACACAATGTCCAGACCTAGTATCTCTGAGAATAGCTTGTTGATTCTGCTCAGGTCATTGCCTCTGCAGATCTGCTCTCATCTTTTACCTGCATTCCTGGAGTCCGGGAACTGTATTACAAGCTCCTTCATCTTCATATTCATTTCAAACACTCCTCTGTCTAGAGTTTCCCCACATTCCTCCAATACATTTGTGTCACTTATACTTCTATTCCCTACTTACTAATGAAATAAGGCTCTGAGTAAAAGATTACATAAATTAGAAATTAATCTTATCTACATGACAATTTTTTTATCAATCATCTATGCTGTTTATGATAACTTACAAAAGAAATGTATGTATATATGTGTAGCACTGATTTAAAGTTCACAATAATGCTCATGAAGTTAAAAATGAAGGTATAACTACAAAATAATATCCATAATTGTTTCTCTAGCCTTGCAATGATGTTACCATTTGTACTACTAGCCACCAGAAACATTGAGAAAATTTACTTAACCATTGGGGCAGTTTTCCCAATATAATCATTGTATAATGTTAATTTCTTTTCTTTCTAAAAATAATTATTTTTCTGATCTCTTAACTATGTAACATTTAAATGACAATTTTGTGTATTTAAAAGGTTAATTATGTTGAAGCATATTTGAATAAAATATTCTACATTCCTTTTCAAAATCAAGAACTTACGAACTTTAAATAACAGGGTATATAAGGATTGTACGGACAATATCCTATATATAAGAGTAAACTTATAAAAAACATTTTACTAATGATTTTATGTTCTGGTGTTTGGATCAGTTTTCAAGACAATGTTCTTGCTGTCATCGGACATGGCACTGCTTGAACTGTTAGGCTCTTTTTGCTCACTAGAGATTTATTTTCCTGTCTCTAGCATTGTTACTCATTCCATTTTCGATACAAAAAACCACACATACCCAGCAACAAAACACGCAGGAACTTGATTGTAAGCCTTGCTGTCAATGTACCTACTTCTCCAAGACTCAATTTCTATACATGTACGATGGGAATAAATATTGGGCACAGCTCAGTCAACATTGTTGTGTGATTGCCCATGTAAAGGGTTTAGACTATTGCCCCTTACTTGATAAGTGCTCATTTATATTACTGTTATTATTATACAAATTGCAAACTACAATTTCTCTATTTTTTTCTGACAAATAAGCACTCCCAAATATCTAGTGGACAGCGGTTGTTTTAAATCTGGTGACTTCCAACACCAGTTGACTAGTTTTTAAGAAACAAAGAATTCCATCTCTAATGCTCAGAGATTGATTCAGAAGTACTATGTTAGATCCCAAAGTTTATATCATTAAAAGTATAATTTTGAAAGAGGTGGTACTCCACAGGTTTACAGAGCAGGCTTTATTTATCATTTGTTTAACCAGAGTCTCCTGTTCATGATAATAAGTTCATGAATATAAAAAAATACCAGTTTATCCATCAATGCCAATGGGAGTGCACTGTTTGCCTTCTATTGAATAATATCTGCCAAGTGTATAATTATTAAATAGTCTATATAATTCTGTTCAATGATTACTTATGATAAATTTAGATTTTACTATTATAAGTTATCACGAGTGTGTTTTAAATAAAAAATTATTTTCACTTATTATAATAGCCCAATTTTTTTTATTTTTCTTTATGTCTCTTGGTTGCATTTTAATTTTTAGCAATACATTATCTCCAGTACATCTTTGGTACCTAGTTATGTTTCTTCTCTATTTTTTTTTTTTCATTTGGTGTTTGGGAAACATTTATCATATATTTCTGCCTACACTTTATATTAACCTAAGAAAGTCTTTCGTTGAGGGGGGTCAGGATCCCACTGTGCAGCACAAGTTGGCCTCACACTGAAAATCCTCCTGCCTCAGCCTCCTGAGTACCTGAGATTATAGGCATGTGCCACTGCTCCTGACCAAGAAAGACGTTTTTAACAATTCCCCTACAAGAGGAATAATGTGTGCGATATTAGGTAATCATTTAAACAAGATTGCCACTTACAAAGCTAATGCATCTTTCTTTACCACAGAGGTGCTATATGTCCTGAAGAAGAAGGGCTGGACTTAGAAGTGATTAAAGCTATTTTATTTGATTGTTTCGTACCTATTATTTTGTGGCTTGATAAATATATGCTCTCTAGCCATATGAACAACAAATATATGGATATATATAATGTTCCTTTAAACACATCACCTTCCTATACAATCAGAATTTTCCTAATTAACATAAACTTGGATTTTAAACTCACACCTAGACAGAGATGTATTTTAAAAATAAAAATAAGTCAGCAACCACCAAAAATATGTGATATAAGTGAAATTTAAATATAAAACATTTTTGTATATCCAATTAATAATCCAATCCATTTTGTTTGCCTGTTATATTATTTTCCTTATTTTCTGCTTCTCATAGCTAAACCCCTCTTTTGGTAATCTGTGCTGTGGTAAGTAATCTCCATTCTATGAATGAGTGTGAAGCCCAGTATCTGTGTGGAGTCAATTTGTGAATTTATTTTTCTGAGGAAAGCTAGAATTGCTCAGAGCAGATAAGAATGTTTTTTCCCTTTCAAACATGCATTTATTGTTACAGGCAGGGGATATAAGAAGAAAAGTTTAGGAAAACTTCAACCAAAGAAGGTAGGGTCAATGAAAGAATGAAAATTGGACGTCAATGACAATTTGTAGCTACTAGATTAATATCTGCATCAAACAAAATTCCGCGAAGATTTTTGGTTCTGAAAAATGATGATATCAGTTAATCATACAAAGAACTAATTTGGGTCATCAACAAATGAAAAAAAAATATTCTCATCAGTAGACTCTAGCCAAATTTACAAAAAAAGCACCCCCCCAAAAAAACCCCATATGCTGTTAGTATATTGCAAATTTTTGCAAATTGACTGGTGGGTAATTTAGCACTTTGTAAAATTTTTCGAAAATTATTCAGAAAATTGCACATGTAATTCCCTTCTACATTTTATGTCAAAACATAATTAGACATGAATCCAAAACTTAAATTTAACTGCTTATGTGTTTGTAACATGGGACACACCCAAGGAAATAAGGTCACTTAAGAACAGTCGCCAACTAACATGAATTGTGGACTAATATGAATGTAATAATATATGTGATTGCCCACCACATGCAAACTCCTTGCTCAGCTATCAGAGAGAGGTTTCCTAGGCTAAGCACGTTGACAGAGCTTACAAAAGTCAGTACCTGTGGGAATGAAAGAGGCACTGATCAGGACAGTAGAAGAAAATTTTCTCATATCATCCTTAGTTATGGCAGAGAATTGTGTGAATTCAAGAACATTTTGCTGACTGAATTGGTACACTAAAGATAGTTCTTTATTTGTTCCTAAGCCTTTCTTCTTAGAAAATCACTATATAAAACTACTTAAAGGAAACAAGGAGATGTACAATGAAAGCAGAATACCACAATTATATCTTAAAAGAAACTAAAGGAAAAAGACAATACCTTGTAATTTATTTCTATATTAACTGTGAGTGTTACCAAATTAGACAATCCATTTTTATTCACATAAATAAAATGATTTAAATTATTACTAACACTAAGATGAATCTAGAAAGGAAAGAATGCTGGCTTTACCTATAACATTTTGACATAAGTGCAGCACAATTTTGAATAATTTTACCTTCATAATATGCAGAAATGGAACTTTAAAATAATTATCATAATAGTTATTACTTTCATTGAAATTAATTGTCAAATTAATCATAGAACTGTAAGTCTCAGTACAACATTATTATAGTTTCACATCTTCTATCTCATTTGTTAAATTAACTTGAATATTTAATTAATTGAGGTTATGCAGTTATATAACTTTTGCCTTTTATCATAGTACATCATGAAATGATATATTATTTGTTCTTATTTCAACACAGGTTTTCAGTTGCAATTGAATGCATGCTTTAAGGAAAATCAAGGAATATTTTAAAAAACTAAATGAAGGATGCAATGTAATGGGATTTCTGTGTGTGTGTGTGTGTGTGTGTGTGTGTGTGTGTGTGTAAAATACAGTCCCCAACCTACAAACATTCGAGTTGCAAACTTTCATGGATATGAATATATCTTGCATTACAAACTTTTTTGGATCCAACTAAATCATGGAAGTAGCCCACATGTCAGCTAGATGTTGTCAGACTTGTACTATTCTGTACTTAGTGTATGGTATGATAGTGTGCAATATTTTGTATGTGTGTGTTTTATGCTTTACACTGTATATTCGTGTCAAAGTTAATAAGACTCGCTTCGTTAGATTAGGAACAAATATGACTTATGAATGTACTCCTGGAACAGGGCTTGTTTGTAAGTTGGGGATATATCTATATCTAATTTATATCTATATTCATATCATCTATATTCCTGTGATTTTCCTGTGATTTTCTTTCTGAGAGAGAGAGAGGGAGAGAGTGAGAGAGAGAAAGAATGAGAGAGAGCCTGGATTGATCTTTATCACTGATTTTTCCCATTACACTTAACGGACAAATTTGTTCGCATAATGTGGCCAAAGTCAGTAAGAAAATAATGAAAGAGATTACATTAGAAAGAGAGCAGGGTGGCAGAACAATTTTGAAGTCACACATAGTACAGAAGCCAATGGAGATGAAGAGTCCAGGAGGACACCGTGGTAAGGTACATACTGGGGAAGTAGGAGGGAGCAATGCCACAATATGACCCAGCAGAATTAAAGAGCAATTTTTTTAAAAAAAGTAATTTATGACTTTTGAATTACATATATATGTGTGTATGTATACACATATATACGTGTATACATACACACATATATATACATATATGTGTATATATACACACATATATACATATACGTATATATACACACATATACACATATACATGTATATATACACACATATACACATATACATGTATATATACACACATATACACATATACATGTATATACACACATATATACACATATACATGTGTATATATACACATATATACACATGCATGTATATATATGCACATATATATGTATATACATGTATACATATACATATACATATACATATACATATACATATACATATACATATATATACACACACATATATATATAGCTTCAGGGTTGAGGAAAAAAGCCAGATTTCATAATGCTGCTTCTATTTCCACAAGTTACTGCTCATATATACTTAACATATTTATAAAAGAGAGGGAGACAATCAGAAGTGAGAGAAGATATTCATCCTAGAAAATAGGTGATGACAGAGAAAACTAGATTTGCAGCATGCTTTCCACATTCAGAATTGTACAAAGTTTTGAATATTTATGAATGATAGTGTTAATTGATGCTAATTTAGACAAAACTAGCATCTCATTCATGTTGCATATTAAAAGATACATAGTTAAGTTTTTCTGGATTAGTTCATACAATAAAAATTACTTTTTTCACCAGCAAAGGGAATAGTTTAGATGATATACTTTATGATGGGACTTTTCATATCAATAAAATCATGAAGAATTACTGGATTTTAACCTACGATCTGTCTCTAGACATAAACCAATGTTCCTAACCTTTTTTATTTATGCAATGGTTTGTTTGCTAAAACATAATATAGTCTTTCAACATTAAGAATAAAAAAAGCAAAAGAAAAGGGGGAGGAGACAAATTACAGGAATTAGCTCATATGATTATTTACAGAAATATATTTTCTTACATAACATTTGCGGTTGTTAGCACAATCACACATTAAATACACTATTGTGTATATTCAGTACAAAATTTTGTTGTGTTGGTATTATGGAAAGGAAATTAATAATTGTTTAGCATTTTTTATAAATCAAACATTGGATAAATTGCAGACTATATGCAAATTCATCTGCATTTTCTAACAAGCAACAAGATCTTCAACCAATATTACTTCTGAAACTTTTGCCAGTTATCCTGACATACAGGTGTTTTCTCTGTTTTTATGTTACATAATCTGAACCAAGCAAAATGAATTCGTTGTCTGTTTCATGAAATATCTAAAAATTGCATATCAGTACAAAAAAATCCCTTATTAAGTTTAACTTCTTCATCATGACAAACTTTAAGATGCTTTTCTTTCTAGGACTACCAATGCAAAGCTATTACAACATGAATTCTGGAAAACTCCAAATAGTACACTTTCTTATAAAATTATTTTTAAATATGTTAATCTACAAAAAGAGGTATGTGACGTAATACGTATATTGATTTGCTTGATTTAGTCATCGTAAAACATACAGTTGTCTTAGTTACTTTTTTCTTGCCAGTGAGACAAATACCCAGCTCCCAAACTTAAAGGAGGAAAGGTTTATGTAGCTCACAGTTGTTAGAGATTTCAATTCAGAGTTGGCTGGCTCCAAGACAGGGCGGCAGGGCACAGGAGAAACCATTCAGAGCAGGCAGAAAGCAGGAAGGCAACAAAGCAGGGAAGCAGCGAGTGATGACAGCAGCAAGCTACCCTCTTTCTTTCCCTTATATTCCATCCAGGCTACCAGTCCCAACACCTGGCGTGGAACGTCTTTAATTTTAGCATCACACCGCGAATCAATCCCAGCATCACATCCTTGATCCCAACATCACACACCCCAGACCCAGATACTTCTAAGAAGCTCCACCTATGACTGCATGAGGTTTTGGGGAAACGTGTACATTCAAGCCATAACAACGGTATATAATTCAAAATGATATTGTATACAATAATATGCAATTTTTGTCAAAAATAAATTTGAAAATATACCAAGTCTTTGTTCTAAATCTCTCTCTATCTTTATTTCTGGGCTTTTCCAATAAAGCTAGTTAGAAAAGGAAATGTACTGGAGAGACACGAAAAAAATACAGGTATATTTGAAAGAAGAGCACATAACCTTTTGTTGTGGTTCTAAAAACCTGAGGGAAAGAGACAGCTACCGAGCATAGACTCCTGGGATAGCCTCCCTGTGTACTCTCCCTTCCACGGATGGGAGGAAGTTCAGCATGGGCCACAGATCAGGCACAGGGGAGCTCTGATGGGCAATCCAGAGCAGGAGACATGGCAGCAGGGAAGAGGGCAAGGAGAGAGACTAGGTGGAGTAGATCCAGATTGAATGCTCCCCAACACTGAAAAGACCTGAAACAGTGGGACATCCTGTGCGTACCCCATCATCCCGAATAGTCAAAGGAGACCTTCTGGGGAGCGCACTGAGTTTGTGGATTGTAAAGCAGTGGTACTAAGTCAGAGATGGCTGGGGATCTGAGCATGAAGGGACAAAGAGAGCTACTTGGAACAGAGAACTTCTGGCAATATACGAGGCAGAAAGCTGCCAGAGAGAGAACATGGAGACAAATGTAGCATTTGCCCAGCAGCAAGAGAAGGAGAATTAGAAGGTCATTGGCAGAAGTCCTTCACATTCTCCTTTTGCAAAATTAACTGCGGTTGTTGAATCTTAAAGCAGAGGCAGTAACAAAAATTCTATCAACCCAAGAAAGGAGGAAAGCCCAGGATCGGATGGATTCATCACTGAATTCCACAAGAACTTCAGTAAGGATATAATGACAATACTCTTAAACTCGTCAATGAAATTGAAAGAGAAAGTATGTTCATACTCATTCCTAGAAGCTGGTATGACCCTGATTACAAAGCTAGACAAGAACTGCCCCCCCCATAAAGAACTCCAGGTGAATTGCTTTAACAAACTTCGATACAAAAAATCCCCAACAAGATACAGGGAAACTTGTACAATGAGAAGTACAGCACTCTGTAAAAGGGGACCAAAGAGGACTTTAAAAAATGGAAAGATATAACTTGTTCCTGCATAGCATAATCAATGTCATCCAAATGATCATATCACCAAAAATTACATACAATTTTAATTAGTCTCAAACAAAATACCAACAACGTTCCTCACAGAAGTACAAAAAATAGCATAAGATTTATATGGAATCAGAAAAAAATTGGAATAGCAAAAGCAATCCTGGACAAGGAAAGCAAAGCAAGAGGCATCACAGTCTCAGATTTCAGGTAGATATCAAAACTCCAGTGATAAAAATAAGATGCTAATGGCAGAAAAACGAAGTGAACTGTGGAACAGAATAGAAGATGAAGAAACAACCCCAAGTACATTAAACCATCAGATCTTTGAAAAAGGGGCCAAAAACATATGCTGGAAGAAAAACATCCTTTTAAACAAATGGTATATGGAAAAGCCGTTTACATACATGCGGATAGGCTTGAATCTAGACCCATATCTATTACGAGGTAACAAAATAAATCAAAATCAGTCAAACCCACAGATATTAAAACAGAATCCCTTAATATGCTGGAAGTTAAAATAGGGCACAGCAAAGAACTCTCTAAACACAACCCCAATTGCACAAGAAATATCATCAAAAATTAA
Source organism: Hystrix cristata (assembly GCA_004026905.1). Taxonomy (NCBI): domain Eukaryota; kingdom Metazoa; phylum Chordata; class Mammalia; order Rodentia; family Hystricidae; genus Hystrix; species Hystrix cristata. Next base: position 15,558 of record PVJO010011103.1, read on the forward strand.
TAAATGGGATTCTGTCAAATTAAAAGTTTCCCTGCAACAAAGGAAACAACCAATAGAGGGACACAAAGATAACCTACACAATGAGAAAACAATTTTGCTAGCTACTCCACTGACAGAAGTCTAATATCTACATCTAGAAGAACTAGTATTTTAATTACTTTGCTCATTGCTGAGACTAAATACCCAACACCCAAAGTTAAACAAGGAAAGGTTCGTTTTGGCTCTCAGTTAGTAAAGGCTTCAGTCCGCAGGCGCTGGCTCCAGGCAGGGTGACATCGCAATGTCACCCTGATCGGTGGTCAGTTTGAGCAGGAACGGAACTGGGTTAGTGCCGTTCTGGGCATAGAAGACCCACCTGAGGATTATTGCCAAAGCAGCATAAAGGAGAACAGAGCAGGAAAATTGCCATGCTGCTGAATTTCCTCGGAAGGGCCTTGCTGCAGAGTCCTGGAGCACATCACAGCAGTTCACCTGCGGGGGCTGCCAGAGACCCGAACAACACCTCCCCTCCCTGCCGCGTCCTGCCCTCGAAAGAGCACGGGCTGCTGAGCTCTGGCTCCTGTTCTCTTCGGAGGAGCTCTGGTCTTCGCTTCCATTTTGAGCGACATACAATGGCCCCAGTGCAGACGCTTAGCCTTTTGGCAAAGTTTTTCCAGCTTACACCACCTGCCCTTGGGCCTTTCCCGTGCAGATCCTCCCTAAGGACTTGCATGAGATGGAGCCCTGGGCCCCAGGCCTCCGGCTAGCCTTGCCCGGGAACAGTGCCGTGGGGTCCAGGCCCTCAGCTGGATTCTTTGGTTCTCTAGCGTGCGGACAGATCTCTTCTCCTTTTGACTTTTGGGGTGAATGTTATAAAATAATCCTATAAATTTATGTGTTCTGCATTAAATCTGTTCCCTTACAAACTCTGACTAATCCGGCATCCCAGAAGAGGAACAGTTCTTAGCAGGCAGAAGGCGGCAAAGCAGCGAAGTAGCAGCCACAGCTGGTGAAGGAAGTAGCCTTCTTTCTGTCCCTTATATGCCATCCAGGCTACCTGCCCTTTGGGTGGCACCACCCACAGCCAGGCTGGGCCTTCCCACTACCCACAACCAGAGTTATGCCAGACTAATCAGGGGACTAATTTAGTAATCACACATCCTTAATCTCAGCATCACACACTCAATCACAAGGTCACAGATCCTACCCAGATCCTGCCACCTCTGAAAAGTCCCACCTATGAATGCATGAGGCTTTGGGAGAACATCTAGACATGAGCCATAACAACAAATAACTCAAAAACTCAGACGCCCCAAAATAAAAAATAAAATACAATAAAATTTTAAAAATGGGCAATTGAATGGATATTTCTCAGAAGAAGACATACAACGAATATATTTAAACAATCAGAGAAATGCAAATTAAAACAATGAAATTCCAATTTAGAAAGAATGTTTATGATTTTTTAAAGTAATAAATACTTGTGAGGCTATGGGGAAAGTGTGCCCTCCTATATTGTTACTGGGATTGTGAACTAGTACAAGCACTCTTGAAATCATTCGGGAGATTCCTCAAAGAACTAAATTTAGAAATTGCCCTCAAATCAGCTCTTTCCTTTTGATAGCTTCCCACATGAGACAGATATAATGCTCAGGGACACGTGCATACCAATGATTATAGCAGCACAAATTACAATAGCTGAAGCTTGGAAGTAGTCTATGTGTCCACGAAAAGATAAATAGATAATGAAAATGTGGTATTTACATATAATGGAGTACTACTCTGCCTTTAGGATAAATATGAATCATTTGGAGAAAAATGAATGAACTTTGAGACCATCGTTTTAAGTGAAATAAATCAAACATGTAAGCTTAAATATCACATAACTTCTTTTATATTAGAAACTCAAAGTATAAATAATTTTTAAAAGAAACAAAATATATACAATAAGAAACAGGGAGGTGGATCTTTTGCAAATCGGAATGTTATGCAGAGATGGAGAGAAGAGGAAGAGAAGAAAGGGAATAAAAACAATTTTGGTACTTTAAGTACATGTACCTACCACCTAAAATGAATGTAAATGTTAAATAACGCAAACATGTATGTATTGATAAAACCTTTAAAAACGAATTGTCACATAAAGATGTACTCTTAAATCTCTTGTAGAAGTATTGCCCAACTTTACCTTAGTAGGTGTTATGGTTTGTGTCTAGATGTTCCCCCCAAGCCTCATGTGGTCATAGGTGGAGCCTTTCAGAGGTGGCTGAACCTAGAGTGTGTGATGCTGGAATTAAGGGTGTGTGATCATTAAATCAGTCCACTGATTGGCTTGGCACCGCCCTAATCCCGGGAGACTGGATAAGATGTTAGGCACAGAAAGAAGCTGCTTAGGCCCCTTGCTTGCTTGCTGCCTTCTGCCTACTGTGAGTGGTTTCTCCTCTGCCCTGCCACCCAGCCTTGGAGCCAGCTGACTATGAACTGAAACCTCTGTGAACTGCAAGCCAGATAAACTTCTCCCCCTTCTACTCGGGGGTCAGGTATTTTGTCCCAGCAACGAGAACAGTAACTAAGACACTAGGTGTAACACATTTGATTTGGCCTGGTGAACAAGTAATGATAATTATGTTGGAGGAGTAAAATATCACCGATGAAAAAATGTTTAACTTACTCTAATTAGAGAAACTATAGATCAAAACACTGTAACTTTTTTGTTTGGGATCACATCTATAGTAAATTGAGAAGCCTGGATTTAAACCATGGACTTTCATTTTCCAAAGTCCATTTTCATAACTGGAAATTGGCTTCGTGTAGAAACACTGCAACATTTAATTTTTCCTAATACAAATTGTGATGCTTCTGTACTATTTTTTCTAGACTTATTAGTTTGGGAAACATAGATTTTTTATTTTTTTTTTTTTTTGGTCTTTGGATATGTGGAAATAGTAGACAATGTATTCAGATGTGAAATTTTTAGGAAAAGTGATTTAAATCAGACACAGAAAAAAGCTTTTAAAATAAAGATAGATGTATTAAAAAGAATAATGATTTTGATGCATAAGAGAAAGTATAACTATTGTCTTTATTTTGTGTTCTTGTGCAGCATTCTCTCTTAAAATGCATTTTTATTCTGAAAATTAGTTTCCTTTTTGAACATTTGATGTTATATTAACTGAACTCAGTTTTTAGCCAAGAACTCAGAATAACCTTTTTACTGAAGTTTAGAGCATTTATACACAGACTCCAGATAAATTCAATTTATCTTAGAACACAACTTTTATAGAAGGAACACACGAAAATAAATGTTCCCTGGATCCTTTGCTAACTCTTCATCATAGATGAATGACTTAAAGATCACATCATCATGTGCTGCAGAAGTAGCCTTTAATTAAGGGTGTATAAAACCACTGAAACTTACATAATTTTCATATGAAGCATGAAAATTTTTCATTGATTTACAGACAAAAGTTAATTCTCTCCAAAAATATAATTGAAAGATGGAGTAGATTCAAAAAGGCACATAGGATTTCTCTAATATCTATGAAAATTTAAGCTGTTATTCTTTGGTTTTTAAAATTTATTTAACACTAGTGATTATTTAATGCAATATAAATATGACTATTGAAATTGATAAATAATATCACATCAAATTAAGCAATAAAAGCATAATAGATACTCTTATTTAAAATACTGAAATTTATCTAAGGAAAACTATTTCTAATGAAAATATGTACATTTTAACCTTTATGGAGGAAATGATTCTACACTTGATCTTAGCCAAAAGGCTGAGAAACGATGGAGGAAATGATTCTAACGTACTTTTTTAGTGGTTTTTTTTCTGCTTTTTTTTATTTTAATGGTACATTTTAGATGTACATATTGATAACATTCATCATAGGGAATTTGTACCTGTACATGATATATCTTGGTGCTTCTTTTTCTCCCATTCCCCTCCCCTCACCCCCTCCTTCCTCTCTATTTACAAAATATTTGTTTCCATTTTTTCCTTCCATTTCTTATTTCTCTTGTACCTCTGTTCCTTTCCCTCTCCCTTGTTCCCTTTCCCATGTGGACATTTTCTTCCCTTTCCCAATATAATACATTTTAGTCTCTATTTACACTTCAGTTTCTCACACCAGAGAAACTGTGTGGTATTTAAACATGTGTGTCTGATTTATTTCACTTAAGAGAAGACACTATTGTTTTTTAGTCACACATTTGAGGCCAGTACAGGAATTAAATTTGGAAAAGAGATGTTTAAGTTTTATTAATTGAACAAATTATTATATATGTTTATATATAATTAGCTTATTTATATAGAGTGGGTAAAATATTTTAAAATGTTGATCAAATATATACGAATAAACTTTCCATTTTCATCCTAGAAGTCATTGAAATTCATCACTTTGGTTTCTATGAAACTCAATCTGACTCTCCAGGTGAGGGTAGGAATGCAAATGTAAGTACTCATTTCATCACAAATATTAATGCTTCAATATGTCTTTTTAGTTGAAGAAATGTATTAGAGTAAATCAAATTAAATACAAACAAACATTTAATGCTCAAATTCTGTTTTTCAAGAAAAATGAAATATAAACACATGGAGATGTAACGATTGTCAAATTGTGAATAATGAAAATTAAATTACACTGGATTATCATATAAAAATACTTTAATATATATTCACATCTTCTAGGCTAATATTGTATTAAAGGAATAATTTTCATCATTTCACATATATTTTGCCTAAATTAATACAACACTTTAACATGTTTAGAATAGAAATATGCTATTACTCAAATCCATTTAAGTTTACTTATATTCTACAAATTTGTTGCTTAGATATGCAGAATATTTTTACTGTTTAAGATGCTTAATTGCATTGGAAACACTAAGTTATCTGTACCATACATAGCTGCAGAGTTATAAGAGAAAACATTTAAATTATCAAGACATATTATAAACACTGAGACAGGCAAACTTGTGCCTCTAACATAATTATCAGAGAATTACCTACTTTTTCAGAATGATAAAGGACATTAATAAAAACATGAATAGTATTTTTGTATAAAAAGCAATCAAAAACTTTTGTTGTCATAGTTTATTAGTACAAAACTGCCAGAATCTGAACTTCTTGAATTTTTTAATGATTTGTTTTGTTTCACATGGCCTTTACACTATTATTATTCTAATGAAAAATACAGACCTTTCAAATAACTTTCCATTTAGAAAATGTAATTCTGTCTCCTAACATCTTCATTAAAGTATAAGAAGGCAATAATTGTCATTTTTTTGCCTTGCTTTTTGTTCAGACTTTAAGAAATTTATTTCTTGGATTAAGAATAAGTATTCACTGACATTTTCGGGACCCTTTGCTTTAAAGTGGTTGTTTTAACCCTTGAGTCTCATGCTTAATAAATACACAAGTATTTTCTGAACCTAGTTAAAGTAACATGTTGGCTGTTTTGTAAGAAAATGTACACACATTGTTTTTCTTTCATTTAAAAAAAGACACTGTCCTAGGGGAAAATTTTGAGAATGTCCATTTCTTGTGGGTGCTGTGTTTGTTGTGTGTAAATATATATGTATGGAGAAATCATACATACATACATGTGCATTTGTGCACATGCCTTATGTGAAAGAATAGAAGAATAAATTTATATATATGGATTTTGATAGCAACAAGAATTATATTTGTATTTGCTCTTACATCACACAAAAATTATTTTAAACAATTATAATTCTATTGTTCCTGCAACTTAGTTCTGTCCCTTTTAGCTAAATAAAAGGAGAGAAATAAATAGTTTGAACATCACTATAGAATGTTATAAGTACTATTTTATCTTTTTCAAAATGTGAATATTCATTCAGAAAACTGTATTTTAAGACACTTATATTTATTCAACATTAAATTAAACTCACAATATATTTATTTAACATTTGTATATCTTTTATCTTAGGATTTTCTCTCAAATTTAGGATATTTTATCTTTTATTAGAATATCTTGAGTGTATAGATTAAAATATATTTCAACAGCTTGAAGACTACCAGGAAAATTGCTACTTATCAATATATAGTTATAACACGCATATATTGACCTTACTATCCATATTTTGAAAATGTTGCAAATACACACTCAACATGCAAATCAAAATATGTGAACAACTTATACATGAAATATATTTTATATATACATGTGCAACTTACATACATATGTACATGTAAACATCTAACATGGTAAAAATGAAAATTTCTTCTTATATTAGTCCACTGACTGTCCTCAGGAATTCATTGATATCATTCCTAGGGAGTCAACCTCAGGACTTTGCACATGTAAGCACATACTCTTTCACGGGAGCCTCATCTCCAACCTCCTTTGGGTACCTTTCATATGGTCATATAATTTTAACATAAATGATCGTGGAAAGAATCTATGCAACAATGTATTATTATTGTCAATTGAGACACTAACACTTTACATAAAAAATAAAAGTACTTTAATATTCTCATAAACAATTTTGGAAGAGAAAAGCAATACATACAGTTGTTACTGATATGAGTAACATAAATATAATTGCAATTCAAAATACTGAACTCTATTTGATGCAGACAATTTATACTCTGAGGTAAATTTACAAGTTATTTTTGTCTCCAGGTAAAATATGTTATTTATATTTTTTTTTACTTACTTGTTATAATTTCTCATTTTATTTGCTCAATAAAAATTATTTTGTACCCTTGTCATTATTTTAATTATTTACATTTATTTTCTTTTTAGCTCGCTATTTAACTTTAAAATTCACCAAAAAAACATATGTAGCATATTACAAATTAGTCTACTTTTAGGATTTAATAAAGTAAGAAAATCTATAGAACATTTATAGTAATGATTTGAATATTGTAAACTCTCAACATATATTTCCTGTTATTAATTTTTACTAAAACATCAGCAGTTATATGCATATACTATGTTAAACCACTTGCAGTGCTGATTAAAAATCTATACTAAACATTCCATCCATTTACTCTGTAATATATTCTAAATCCTCCTTTAACTGCTCCTCATTTGCCTTTGTGTATTAAAGCAAATTTGATTTGAGAACTAGTTACCTTAAACATATATCACCATAATTATCTGGACCTTACTATATGCTTAATTCAGTGATCCATTTGCGTCTCGGTCCTTTATAGATAACTTCAATTTTTGCCGATGTGTTTTTAAGAGATTTAAAATATATATCTATATTCAATTTTGTTGAGGGTTTATGCTGCTGGCATGAAGGTTTTTTTTTTGTTTGTTTGTTTGTTTTTGTTTTGTTTTTCCCAGTGCCAAGGACTAATCTTAGGAATTTGTATCCAGCTACATCGCCAACCATTTTTTATTTTAATTTTGCTTTTCCTTTCTTTCTTTCTTTCTTTTTTTTTTTTTTTTTAAAGATGGGCTCTCTAAATTTCTAAGTTGCCCAGTCTGGGAAGAAACTTGTAACGCTCTTGCCTCACCCTTCCAGAGTTCTGGGATCATATGGGACTTTTGCATGAAAAATTTTTGTGTGAAAAATTTTTGTGTGAAAAATTTTAGGTTCAAACTAGGATTTTTTATTGAATGAACTAGAAAATGATTCTGGCAAAGATTGTGTTATATTTATTCATCGTTTTGATCTATAATTCAGAAATGATAATTATCTGAAATAAAACATTATCCTCTAAAATTTCCATATACCTTATTATCCATCATAATTTAAATTTATTCTGCTATTCCATTGTTATTAAAACAGTACTATATTTTTTCCTACATATTGCTTGTTTGAACTTGCTCTGACACAAATCAGTTCTTTGATGTATATTTGATTTTCTATTAATGTTACTAAAATAAATGCAATTTATTTATACAAATCTTTTCATTCCAATCTTCTTTATGCATTTTTCATTTTTAAAACGTCTTTTAGCTACATATTTTTCTAAACATAAACCTGTTATATACATAAAATAAACTCATACATTAATATACACTCTTTTTTGGCAAGCCAAAGCAATAGCCATGTAAATGTATTTTACAGAATAGACAGAAGTCTGTGTTTCTTAATAATACAAAATAATACGGTGACTACTCAGTAGTTTAGACAAGCTAAAGGTGATGTTTGTATCTTCAGTATCTGGCCTTAATATGTAGTCTCAATTTCCAGTCACAACCATCAAGTTCTAAGAAGCAACTGAGATTTTGCAGCCATCTCTTGACACATTTCTGTTAGGCATCTTTCTATATTACTTACTGGTTAACCATTTTTTCATCTATTCAGACTAACTGATTATTGTATATATATTGAGTGACAGCTTCGTATTTTTGTGAAAATTTTTAAAAGTACAATGAAAAATATATTGAGTTGAAAATGATGTTCCAAGAGACTATAAACATACATACCACTTGCCCTACAATGAAAAAGTTTAGAATATCTATTTTTTACATAATCTGGGAAAAGTCTGCTTGATACATATATACAGGTGAAATATGAGCTTCTGGAACTACATGATTAATTTACCAATATTGATTTCCTATTGTAGCTTTTTACCATTTATACTTAATGAAATAAATCTTGACTTTTAAAAGGGACAGCTGGCTGGCATTTTTAGTTTTACAGTTTTAGAAAATCTATAAAAAGAAAAAAAACAAATCATAAGACAAACACATCATATGTTTAGTCTACATGTGTAGGTGGAATCTTTCAGCAAACAGGATTTGTAAAAACAGCCAATTTTTGTGAAAAATGAAATGTGGAAGGTGAAAGCTTGATTATTATATACTGGTACTAACATTCTGATAAAATCAGAAATTTAAAAACAATTTCCCCAAAAATCTTGCTAAATTTCTAGTATTCTTAGTCTTTAATATTAAATTCTATGTTTTCTTTTTTTTTTTTTTTTTAAATCCACCTCAGCCACTGTTCCTGAGCTTCGTGCTGTGTTCCTCATTCCTTCTTGGCAGCAGAGTAATCTCTAGTCAGAGATGCTTACTAGAGGAAGCACCTGCTATCCATCTAGCCATTATAGTGTTAGCAGACTAGCGCTCTGAGATAATACTATTCTCAAATGTACCCCTGAGAGGCAAATAAAACAGTTAACTTGTAACATGTTTTTCAGCTTGTAGTGACCTGTATCCAATACTCACATAATGAATTGAAGGTCTATTTCCTATCCCAGCCTATATTTATGCCACGGCAAAGTAACAGGGTATGGATAAAATTATAACCCGTGAAATATATTCCTTCAAGAATATTCATCTTTTTTTGTTGGTGGTGTTGTTCACTGCCTAGAGAATATTTTGTGGCTCCACTTTCCAATTTTGAACCAAAATATTCCAGTTCCTTATCTAAAAGATACTATAGATATATAAATATATGCATATACAATTTTGTGTTTGACTTTCTATTACTTTTAGAGGATGTGAAATTATTGGCACTTGTGAAATTATGGGCATATATGTCTCAGTAGTTATTTCAGTGGATAGCTGAGACTATGTAAGGAAATTTTCTAAAACTAATTTGGTAGTAATTCAATATACTTTCTTGCAATAGTCTCAATATTGTGTTTAATAATACAAAAGTTCAGAGAGATTTTTATGATCTAGAAAATTCTAATAAACATTTGAAAATATGGTAAAATGTGTTTTAATAATAAAGCTTTATAATGATTTTTCTATTTTTCAGAAAACAGTTACCTATTTAGGCAACAATGTGAAAGTACAAAAGCCTACAATATATCTTTTCCTTTTAGAAAAGTTTTTACGTTCTTAAATACATAGATAGAAAAAGTTCAGGAGTTTAATCCCCAGCACCAAAAAAAAAAAAAAAAAGTTCTAAAAATGAATACTTGAGAATGTTAAGATGGATATAAGAGGAAGCTTTAATATAAAATCAAAGAATTAGAAGTAGATGAGGAAATCTTAGCAAGTGGTAAAGAAAGAAGAGAATTCTCCTTTCTATGTTGAAAGATCTTAGCGTGTGTACATTTAAGGACAATTTTAATTTGATTTGTTTCTGTGGTAAGGGATTCCCCTTTAGAACATCCCTCTATCCTACATGTTGCAGTGATATGCAACCACTTATTCATCTATAAAATGTTTTTCTTTTATATATAGTCCTTTTACGAATAATGTATTTGGTCATCTATTTAATGCTACTCACTCACCACTTTTATTTTTAACTTGAAACTTTAAATATAATCATTCTTTTATTTGCGTGTAGCAGTATTTTGAAAGAAACATTAATGTGTAATGCTCATATTAATTATAAGAACAAGGGATTATAACAAATCTTGTGCATACCTAAATATTGAAGTTATAGGCATTTCATTATATTAATTTTAATGGTAAAAGTAAACATCAAGTCACACATCTTTGCTGATCAGATAGATAATTGTGTTGAATAAAGTGACAATCTTTTCTCTAAAAGTATCTCAGACATGACAAAATATGAATTGTGCAATGTGTATTTCTACTATACTGAAATAAATGGATATAGAAAGAGTGAAAAAATTCATCAGGAATATAAAATATTTAATTATATATTTACACAATTATAGGAACAATTTTTAATAAGTATGGCAATGCTTCAAGCAACATTCACTGTATTGACATACTATTATTTAATTTAAAAATTTAACTTCTGTTTAAATGATTGTAGTTTCAATAGTGAGTAGAACATGTGAAAAAACGTTGTCATTGTGCTGTTTATTTTAATGTCTGACTTTATTTGCATTGACAATGTACAACCATTCAGTTATATTCTGGAGAGTTACAAATGGCCAATCAATCTTCCCCACTATTCTCCTGGGAAATTTAGGTGGGACATTCTGTAACAATAGTTTGAAAACCTACTGCAGAAAAGAGATTCAAAATTTTGTTGGTTTTTATTGCTCTGTTTTCTTAAATAAAAGCTTGCTGTGAACTTTTGATAGCTTAAAGCTTCTAGTCAGTGGAAGAAAAAAAAGTTTGGAGTCAGAGTGAGAAGAAGATTAAACATGGCAACTTCAAGATCGCTTTCTCCAGTGTTCTTGTGGGAAGAAAGGGTCGCCTAGCGTATTTTGTGTGCTTATTGATTATTACATCCTCTGGAGCTTATTTCCAGTTATATAGTTCCAGTTTTTCTTTGTACTGCTTGTTTTAGTACTTGTCTTTCATATTTACCTGCTAAGTTTTCTGCTAGCTTATATTTACAACTTCTTGAGATGTTGCTTATATCCTGGATTTTCCCATATCTGACTTTACTTTGTCTTCTAATGTAATGAGTTCCCTGTGAAGACATATTTGCGCTCGTACTCACTAGACCATACACACACATGCAATATATATTATATATATCGCATATGTGTGTGTGTGTGTGTGTGTGTGTGTGTGTTCAGAGAAACAATAGGAGTTCAATATTTGCTTGGCATCAAGAGTAAAGAAGTTTTTACTCTTTAAAACATTTAAAATGTAACTGGTGTAGATTGTGGCATTAAATTTTCTCCTCTTAGAGTTATATTCACTAAATTTACCCTGTTAGAAGCCAATGAATACTCCAGATTCCTGTTTTTATTGTTCCTCTCTTCCCAATTTTCACAGGCATTATTTTATTTCTTTATAATATTAACAATATTAAGCTGGTTATAAATGATCAAAGATCATTTATGTTAAAGATAAAGAAATTAAGTCAGAAGATAAAAAGTTTGCTGAGAATTCCCAAGGAAAGTAATGCCAAAGTTTCTATTGCGTGGTATGTCCCACTTCCTGAAAAACACAGGCAGAGTCCTAGGGGCCTTTATGGACTGAGGACTAGTAATTGATAAAAGCTTGAACACTATTTTGGAATTGTATATGATTTGAATTTCCATTTCCCTCTGTATCTTAATCCTCTTCTTTGAGAAGGATCTTTCTCTCTACTTTCTATTACCTGTCTTCTATTTTGTTCTTTATTTTTACATTGCATTTATCATATAAGAGAAACCACATGATATTTAAACTTGTGTGTCTAATTTATTTCATGTTTATAGCAGCACAATTCAAAATACCTAAATTTTGGAAGTGGCCTATATGTCCAATAACAGATGAATAATGAAAATGTGGTATTCACACTCAGCAGAGTACTGCTCTGCCATAAACCTGAGTCTTTGTAGGAAAGATGGATTTACCTTGAGTCCATAGTGTCATATATTTTTATGAAGTATATATTTTTAATCCAAAGTTTTAAAACTGCTTGTATAAAATGATCGACTACCAAATATACCACTATGTAAAATTAATAACAATTGAGTGAATATTCAGTGACTATTGAACAGTGAAGTTTTTAATAAAGTGAAGGTTCTAATAAAGCATTTGTGGACATTTGCTGAAAATTTGACATATCCATACTCTGTATTTGTCTTAGTGTTAATACACTTAACAATGAATTATATATATCAAATGTATTCTTAAATAAACCTGTAATGTTGGTTAACACATTTTAACAGTCAGATATCTGTATCTAAATATCACATTTTTGGTTTTCATTACATAAAATAACTCTCTCTCTTGAAATTTTCTTTTTACTTATTATATGCATATATCAGTTTATCGTTTTATGCATTTTTAAAACTGCTGTTTGATACTTTTTTCTAATAATTTCAATATTGCATCATCTTGAAAATGGCCTTTCCCTTTTCCCTGAACAGATGTCATGTTTTACTTTGTGTGTGTATGTGTGTGTGCGCGCGCGCGTGTGTGCGTGTGTGTTTGTGTGTTTATTGATAAATTTGAATTTCACTTTAAATACTATTACACTAGATTTCAGACTGGGACACAGTACTTCATAATGAGTGATTTTTCTCTTATGAGGCAATTAAAAACGTTGAAATCAAATCGTACACTTTGTTTCTTCGTGGTAGTCGGACGATCAAATATCACAGTCTTTTCTTTCTTTTATTCCTTTTTCTTTCTTTCTTTCTTTCTTTCTTTCTTTCTTTCTTTCTTTCTTTCTTTCCTCTTTCTTCTTTCTTTCTTTCTTTCTTTCTTTCTCTCTTTCTTTTTTCTTTCTTTCTTTCTTTCTTTCTTTCTTTCTTTCTTTCTTTCTTTCTTTCTTTCTTTCTTTCTTTCTTTCCTTCACATTGTCTTAAATTAGACCATTCTTGTACAGTTCACCTTTCACCTGGAGACTTGGGTAATATATGCACACAGTCTGGGTTCTTCTCCTATTTCTTGCTGCTGTTCAGCATCCTGCCCTCGTTTTTCAGAGGTTATACTTTCTTAGCGCATGTTCTCTGGTTCTTCTGGCTGGAAATATGGCAGTTTTCCATTAGAGATGAAGCTATTGCACACCATTCTCTGACTGATCCTCACTCAGGCTAAAGACATACTTACGGGTAAACCATTCTTTACCAGCTCAATCATTCTTGCAACTTTGTACTTTCTGCTGAAATAGATACATTTCTTCAGAAACCGTCCACACTCCTCAGGTAAATCCTTACACTTAGTGCTCATTTTTATCACCATTGAGGCCTTCCATCTGTTATAAGCCTACTCAGGCACAGTGGATGTTAAATTATTCATATTTCACTTGCAAATTTTTACTAATAAAATATATGTATAATAATAATTTTTATACCTTTGAGAGTGAAAGATGTATGCTTACAGATATGATTTATATAGATGGCATGGTAGAATATAACTCATTTTCAAAAGAAAATACAGCAATTATTTGAGAGTATAAAATGTCTCTTGAAATTTTTATTGAAATGAGTGCCTTTTTGGATGCAGCTTTTGGATTTGAGTCAAATACATGTCTTAGCTCTGGGGGCTGCTTTTCAAAACCATTAAGAAAATCATGTGATAAAAGTGCCATATTTATTAGATCTGGAAGAGATACGTAATCCAAATCCATCTAAAAATTGTAATATATATATATATATATATATATATTAGTGCTGTACAATTCTAGGGTTAAATAATCACCTTTTGCTTAGTGATTGTTAGGTAATTAAATATGTACTGGAACACTGCTGTAGAAATTTGTCCATTATCAGATGTAAAAATATTGGAATGAAATAGGCACCCATTCTGCAGAGGAGAATATAGAGAGAAACTGGATGTTTAGACATTTCCTTGCACATTTAAATCAAATGTACACAGTAGTATTAGCGTGATCTACTTTCAGCATTCCTTATGTATCAGTCCCTTCAGTGCTTTTATTGTTAGAAATAATTCACCTTTTCTTTTTGTTGTTCTTAATCCCAATCTAACTTCTTTTCAATCAACACACAAGTTTTCTCAAGAGGCAAAAACAGCAATGCTACATTCTGTTATAGTGTATTTTTATGAATACAAGCCTGTTTCTGAGATATCCAATTTGATTATAGAATGCTAAATACTTTGCATTCTCCTATTTGTTTTTTCCCTATAAACAAAGTTAGTAATATCTTAATTTCTATATTCTATATTAACATTTAAAGTTGTAACATTTAGTACATACACAGGAATATTAAATGTGCATTGTATAAAGACATAAGTTGAGGATGGACCATCAAAGAAAATAGCGATTAGCATATATACAGTCTAAATGTGTGCCATTTTGATCCTTGTTCTCAACTGGTCGGTCCACTTCACTGTGGGAGAGATATCTGTCCTTTAAATTTATCTTTTGCTATGTGACTAGTGTTGGTGCAGAGACTGTGTGCAGAAGGGTTACCACTTAGTTCCATGCAGACATTTGAAGATCCTGAGTACAGTTTAGTGTGATATCTGTTCCCTTATTCTTTTGTAATTCTTTCGGTGTGTTTCATCCCAGTAAGAATACCTGAGACTGAGTCATTTCTTAAGAATGGAGTGGGAGCCCGGAGTACTCGGAGTACTCAAAGTTGAGAAGTCTGCATCTAAAGAGAGTATTTTTGCTGCTTCATCTTGTGGCATAATGCATTAAGGCAAGGTAACATGTGTGTCGGGGGGAGAGATTGAGAGGAGAGAGAGAGAGAGAAGAGAGTGGGGAGAGGGAGAAAAGTAGAACAGGGCCAAGATTATCCTTTCATCAGAAGGCCATCATACTAATCATTAGGGCACTATTTAAAAGTTCCATCTTCAACGTTGTTTCATTAAAGGTGAACTTTCCAACACATGAACTTTGAGAGACATACTTAAACCACAGGAGTGATCATGAAACAATCTGTAGAGAATGGATTATTAACAGTGCAGTAACTGAGTAAGAAAGGTGATCAAGTCCACCTAGCTGTTATGGACTTATAAGATGAGCAAAATATGAATGTAGTTGTGCTAAACAACACTATGTGGTTTGTTTGCTAATGCAGCATTAGATAGCTTGTCATGAGGAAGACATGTTAAAGAAAAAAAAAAAAAAAAAACTCCCAGCAAAACTCTGGTAAAGAGGTATCTGATACAGCTACCAGAAATTAATGCAGAATGCCATTTTCCTAATGAAATGTTTAAAATAATAATAATGTATATTCTATTTTTTTAATAATGTATATTCTAAAGCCATCAAAACTAATGATTTTAGTAATAAAATTTGAGTTTAAATGAAGTTTATTAACTCATAATTGATGTAGGCACACAAATTTATTTTACCTAATATTTATTTAATTTATCCAGTGATGAGTGTCCATATCAGGGTTCTCAGAAATATAATCTCAAGAGGGGAACCTTGCAAGCACAAGGCCCTGAGTTTGGTCCCCAGCACCCAAAAAAAAGTAGAGGAGAAATTTCATATTACAATTTATATACAATGAAAATGCATGTTTCAAAGATCCAGGCTTTTTAATCTGTATGTTATTGAGGACTAATTTACAGGGAGTTTAATAATTTATTTTGATTTACATGCTTAATTCACTGAATCCTGACAATCTAGCACCTTTACTTCATTGTTCTCTGCTCTTCTTTCACCTACTGAACTTTAAGATGTGCAGAAAAAGGAAAGAAAGAGGAAAGGGAAAAAATGGAAAAATATAAATAAACCTGCTGCAAATAGGGAAGGGGGGAGCAGAAGGGAGGTGTGGGGAAGAGCGGGGAGAACCAAAATACATAATGTACAGGTACAAAATAACCATGATGAGTATGACCATTATGTATACAATATACCAGTACATGCTCTTGGTTAAAAAAAAAAAAAATTAAAAAAATTAAAAAATTCAAAAGAAAAGTTGTGCAGAAAATCGTAACGTTTCAAGCCTACATATTGCTTCTGTAGAACTTCCATAATAAAATCCCCAATTAACTACATCAACAGTTGGATTTTGTCCTGATGCCCTAATGTTTACTAATAAAATTTTGTTAATCGTCTACAAATGCCTATTCTCTCAGTCACTGAAATAAATAGCCATGCAACTTACACACGCATACATGCAAACATGTCACATGTGCCTGTGGACATACTCGTTTTGAAGACTTACCAGATTCATCTTCTCAGAAATCATGTTTTCCACATACAGAGCCCATAATTTTTAAACAAGAGATAAATCAAGAGACAGTATAAAAATGCAATTTGGTTACAACATAACCTATAACAGAGCACAAGCTAAAATACTCAATTTCTCATGAGAACTGGAATTTCAGAGACCTGAGTTTAAAAAGTAAGTTATTGCTAATATCTGAGAATTTACAGGGAGCCTGTGGAGACACATGCTGAGCAGCCAGCCATTACCTGTGGTTGTCAAGGTAACAAGTGATCTCTAATTCTTACTAACAGACTCCTACTAGATTATACTACCTGCTGTATACCTGCTACTACCTGCAACTAATGTGACTGTCTTGGTGTTATGCGCAGAAGAGCTAGTCAATATAATAGCTCTCCCAAAACAGAGCTAATTATTAGAGAACTCTGTGAGCCTGAATTTCAGTACATGTAGTATGAGCTCAGTTGAAGCTACAGGTTCACAGTAAGAATTGAGTAAAAGTCAGCAAGTCACAGAAGCAAAACAGAAGTAAATGAAACAAAAATGTGTTTTATATGATGATTTTTATTAAACTCAGAAATAACTTTTGGAAATAAAAAATTAGAATGAAACTGTGTTTCTGTTCCATCTAACTTTGCATATACTCTTAGTCTATTGTTGGTGTAACAAAATACCTGAGGTTGAGTATATTATAAAGAAAAAAAGTTTTATTTAGCTCACGTTTCTGAAGGCCTAAGAACATGAGGCAGGCATCACTTTCTTATGAGGACCTCAGGATGACAGCATCAGTGTAGATGGAAGTTATACGTGAGAAGTCATAGAGTGAGGGGAAGGTAGAGAGAGCACCAAGAGGCTGAAGAAGTCAAAGTCTTTCTGTAACAACCCACTTGCAGAGGGATCAGTCCCATCCCTTGAACTTCAAAGCTCATCCCATGAGAAGAAAAAAAAGTTTCACCAGGGTAATCAGGCAAGAGAAAGAAATAAAGAGTATTTTAATATTTAAGTATGAAGTTAGACTACTCTTTTCTGCAGCTGACATGATACTTTATACAGAAGACCCAAAACAGCTCCACCAAAACACTCCTAGAACTAACAAACAAATTCGGTAAAACAGCAGAATACAAAAATTAATATACAAAATCAATATCATTTCTGTATGCAAACAATGAACCCATTCATTCACAATAGCTTCAAAAAGTTAAAAACCTGGGAATTTCCATAACCAAAAAGGTAAAAAACATTGAAAATGAAAACTATAGTTTTCTGAAAAAAAAGTATCCAAAGAGAACATCAGAGAATGGAAAGATATTCCCTGCTCTTGGATAGCCAGAATCAGTGTGGTCAAAATACCATATTCCCAAAAATAATACATAGACTTTATATCCCAATCCCAATCAAAATACCCAACACATTCTTTACAGACAAGAAAGAACAATTCTAAAATCTATAGGGAATCAGGAGAGATCCAGAATGGCAAAAGCAATAGTGGACAACAAGAACAAAGCAGGAGGCGTCACAATCCCATTTCAAGTTATATGATAAAGCAAGAGTGATAAAACACCATGATACTGGCACAAAAACAGATATGTTAATTAATGAAACACAATTACGGAGGCAGGAAAAACCCCAGTCACCTTTAGCAATCTTATTTTCACTAAACGGGCCAAAAAAACCTGCAGAAAAGATAGCTTCATTCACATAAAGTGATGGAAAAGTGGTTTTCCACATTCAGAAGAGTGAATCTGGATCCATATCATTGACCTTGCACTAAAATCAAATCAAAGTATATCAAAAACCTATATATTTTAAAAAAGAAACATTGAATCTGCTGGAAGAAAAAAATGGGTTAAATTCTTATAGACATGGGCATAGGCAAGGCTTTTCTGACAGAATGCAAACTGCAGAAGAAATAACAACAATCAACAAATCAGACTATATCAAATTGAAAACTTTCAGCCAAGCCAAGAAAACACCAAAGTGAAGAGACAATCTACAGAATGGGAAAAAGTTTGCCAGGTACTATTCTGACAGAGAATTAATGTCTACAATATAAAAAGAACTGAAAAATGTACACCTCCCCCACCCAAATAAAGAGCCCTATCACGAAATGAGCCACTACAATGAATAGATGAAGTAAAATGGACACCAGGTACTTGAAAAAGTGCTCAGCATATTTGGCAAATCAAAATAGCACTGAGATTCTATCTCGCTGAAGAAAGAAAGGCTACCATCACTAAATCAAAAACAACAAATGCTTGTGAAGATTTAGAGAAAAAGAAACTCTTATATATTGATGAAAATGTAAAGTAGGGCAACCTCTATGAATATCAGTATAGCGATTCCTCAGAAAACTAAAAATGAAACATCAATGTCCCAACTCTACATCTTCTTGGTATATTCTCAAAAGAGTTAATGATGTATTACAGTGAAACATGCATGCCCGTGTTTGTAGTAGCACACTCACAACAGCTAAATCTTGGAAGCAGCCTGTGTGCTCATCAACAGATGAACAGATGAAGGAAAAAAGTATCTATATCTGTATCTATCTGTCTACCTATCTATCTATATCTATCAGCTCTCCTCAATGAATATATTAGGCATCACAAGAACATACTAACAAAAAAGTGAAAAAATCATAAATATACAAGAGATATTCATGATAAAATGATTTTGATAATAAAGGTTATTTAAATACCTAGGTGAAGTAAGAAAGAAAATGGTGAAAACTATTACTGGACAACTACTCCAAACCAGGTATTTTTCTAGAAATTGTATATTGATATTTAATAATTACAATGAGACAGTTGTAAATCTACTTGTAAACATATAAGAATTTGAGAAATTTGCCATTAGTAAAAATTTAATAAAAAATATTTGTTTACAGATATGTCCTATTTTGAACAAGAAATTTAGTCTTTAAGGGAAAAAAATATGAATAAACATATCAATTAACAGTCATTTCTCTAGCACAAAAATCATTTAATGATATTTATCACCTTTTCTGCCACATATAAAGACATTATATGATTTGACACATAGATCTTTGGAAGTATGAATAGGAAGTTAAGCATAAATACAACTGAGCAATAGACAACAATGTTTTTCAAAACTATGAGTTCTACAGAGTTATACCTAAGAGACAAATACCAAAAGAAGTGACAGAAATAAAATAGCCATAGAGCATTCATGGTTTACCAGATGTACCGACAGAAATTTAAGAACATATTAGAATATATTTTTCAAGAATGTTTGCTCTACCGGTATTCCTCTATATTCCTTAAAATATAGTAATTAAAAGTGAATAAAAATAGGATATGGTTAAATTTGCTGTTTTAATTAATTGTTTATTTGATTTTAAGTTTTGCAGAGAGAAAAAAGAACCTTTAGGAATTTAGTAATTTCTATATCCTTTCTATTTGTATACTCTTAATGGGCAGCTGTGATATGAGGAGATGTGAAGGTCAGCATCCAGGATGTTCACCTTAACTTTGCACATTTAAGAATTTCATCCTGAGAAAATCTCTAATTCTGTTAATACTAAAGAGGAATAACCTAAGTTATTTAAATTCTACCAATGGGCACGTGTGTGCCTTTTTTTACTAAATTGAGATTTTGTAATTAAAAATTCTCTCTTTATCTATTTCTATTGGAGATTATTAGTTTTTCTCTCACTTCATTTAATGTTTATTTTTAACATCTGCCTCTTAAATTCCAAGGGGTTTAGCTCTATCAGAAGATGCTCTGGTGCTAAACAGCTTGGGGTCTGAGCCAGAGACTGCCCTGTAAATTTCCCTTGTAGGGATTAAAAGAAGGGATGCTCCATAAGGTTCCCATGACCTAATCCCAATTTACCAGGAAGTCTTGGGACTACAGTGGTTGGGAACTGAACCAGGGCACACCGTAAAGTTCCAATGAGGTCATACTTACCTCTCCTGCCCACCGACCCATCATAGGAAACAACACATCCATTCCATCTAATTCCTTGTTTGAATGCCTTGTCTGATACTGGGATAAATTAGACACCCGGGTGGGATACCTCATTATCAACCTCCATAGTCAGTACACCTAGGAGATAAAGTCAACTCCCTGAGTCCACCTCATACTAGGTCTGGGTCTGCCTATTATAAGGCTCTAGACTCAGGGAACTCGATATCTAAGCACACCACCATTCTTCTCCTTTGAGAAAAAGCAGACATAGATGTTAACACTCAATTTCTGTCTTTAGACTCAGAGACTTTTCTTCCTGTGTGGCACTAATTCCTATTTGTGTTTTCCAGAGAACTGGACAGAAACACACACCCCTGTTTATCTAACACCGAAGATCAATGTCTTTCATTAATCCTTCTCTTAACCTTATTATGTATACCATGCATACTTAATCTCTTAACCTTACTATGCGTACCGCACATACTTAATCTCTTAGTCAGTTTTATTTTCTTCTTATTTAACAGCCATTACACTACCAGTGTTGCTGCTGGCCGAGGACCGAAACCCACCTCTGTAACAGCAAGGGGGTAAATGCTTGCTGTCGCCACCGTGCATGGACTTACTGTTTTAGGGCTTGATTCGTGGGGAAGGAGACAAGATACCACTCACTAAGATTAATTAAGTTTTCTTTAATAACAATAAAAAAGTAAGAGAAAAGGAAAAAAACTCTAGGAAAGTCATACCACCAATCCATCATTCATCATTTCTATCACTGGCAATCGGCTGCACAGGGGTAGTTCAAGCAGAGATCTTAACTTTTGCTAGAGGAGCAGCAGCCATGTGGGATGCAAGGAGAAAGCAGCAGTCATGGAGGCGCCGCCAGCAGCAGCCCCCATTGAGGAACAGAGACATCCAGCAGTCTCAAGGATGCAAAAGCAGAAATCTCCACCTATTGTGGGGGCGCAACAAAAAAGGGGGAGCAGCAGCCCCCACTGGCGCACACAGAAAAATATCATCAGCTCCGCGAGTGAAAAACACCAGCTATATGAGCAAAATCATCAGCTACGCAAGCGAAAGAAATCATTAGCAACCTTGACAGGCATGAGAGGGGGAGAGAGAAAAAGGAGAGAGTGCAGGAGAGAGTGAGAGTGAGAGAGAAAGAGCTCACCTGGGTGTTGCACCCATAGTTGTCTATGCTCTGACAAAGGAAGGCTCCCCTCCAGGAAATGGGCATGCACAACTTCACCTCAGGCATTCACCCTGGTCTGGCTAGGACCCGGGATGCCGCCAGAGTGCACATCCAAGTAAATTCTTTGTTGATAGTAAAATTTTCCTGCAAGGTTGGCCAGACCTTGGAAGAACAGGTGCACACTGGGAAGGTGAGACCTTTATTAGGACACAGGCATTGAAACCAACTCTCAATAACCATATAATGAATCTTACAGCTCCACATATATGGCTCATCAACAAATCACTGGAGGAAGAGTACAGCTGTGTTAGTCTTCTAGATCAGACAGTGTGAGAGCTCCTTGGTCTCCCCAGAGGTAGGGATAGCGTCCCTATTAAGGTGTAAGTAGCACTAGAAGAAAACATTCCTCTCTCTGCACTCTTTTCGGGGACCAGATTTCCCAAGGTGGGGATAGCATAGATAATACAATTAGGGCCTATGGAACCACTACTCCTCTTCTCACTTGACCCTGGCAATACACCGGGGCCAACTCTCTGACTCAGGACCCTGTTAATCTAGTGTCACTTGTGGTCTGAAAGACCCAATGCGAGGTGCCGTAGGCACAGTGCGCATTTCAAATCCTTAAAACTATTCTGAACTTGTGCCGTTTTTCCTTGCCATGGGCCATGCCGTCCTTTCTTTCTGTTCATGCCATTTTCTCTTCTGCTGGTATAAGCCTGACGGCTCTGAGCACACCTTATCCCTTTAAACTGCTTTTCGGTACCACCGTGTGCAGTTTCCAATCTTTGTTCATCACACACGAGAACCGGGAGCCTGTGCCAAATCCTGTCACCCATGGTAACAATCTGAACATTAGATTATAAAAGACCTGCTCTCCCTCCCTCTCTCTTCTTCTCTTTCCCCTCTGCTAGGAAAGCCAGCTACTCTGTTGCAAGTGCTCTCAGACACTTACACAAGGCCTCCAAGGCGAAGAACTAAGCCTACAGTCAAAAGTCAGCACAGAAGCACTTTTGCACATAGATGCCAGGAATTTTGCCAACAACCAGGCGAGTGGTTGAAAATATTTGGGAAAGTATTCCCCCTCAGCTGAGGTTTAAAAAACTGACCTCCTCACAGCTTGATTCTAACTTTATGAGATATTGTGACAGGACCCCCTTTAAAATTTAAAAACAAAAACAACCTAAAAGACGCACATAGATGTTGGGAACTTCAAGTATTTATACCATCCAAGTAGAGGTTGACAATCTGTACTGTTTAATTGTTGTTTTTCCTTGTCAGGTCCATCCTACCTAAAAAGAGACTCTGATGCGCCCTATGCCAGGAGAGTGGGAGAACAGTGAATGTTTGCAACCCAGACTGGCCACCTGCTGTCTTGGATTTTGTTCTTTACATGCAAAATTTTAACTCCTTTGTTTGCTCCAGGAAGATAGAAGCTAGCTATCTTCCTGGTTATGCCCAAAGTGCAAATAAATTCATTTGGTTTTCTCCACCAGAAATGGCTGACTGATCTCCCAAGGTGGGCAGCTAACTGAATCCATTTTCCGGAAGCTCCGGATTCAAGCCTTTGCCTGAGGAACCCCAATAACAAACTCTAGTCTAATATGATGCAACTAGGCTACTTCTAGATCTCTCATCCACAGAAACTGTTATATAATGTTTAATGTTTTAGGTAGCAAATTTGGAATGATTTGCTATGCAGCAATAACTAACTTCCAAAGTATTCAGGCCAAGTGAAATAGGAATCTCTTTGATTAAATATGTGTTTCTCAATAAAGGAATCTTCAAGCAGAGGCGAACATAAGTGTTATTGGAGAGATTCCTTATTAAAGTTGGATGAAGAGAAAAAGATTGCCAATAGGTAGCAGTGATTGCATTAGCGATAGTGAAGGTCATCCTATATAACAGCCCTCCTCTCGCTCGTCTCCCTCACACAATGATTTTCAAAGTTAAATGCAGGTGAAAATGTTTATTTTTTCTTTATATTTTATATTTCTGTTATTATTTTATATTATTATGTGCTGTAATCACTTTTCTTATATGAATATTTTTGGGTTGTAGAATGAATCATCTGAGTTTTGATTATTTTGTATGGGGAAATTCGCTTTGCTATACAAGTGCTTTGGGTTACAGACACATTTTAGAACAAATTATGCTCACAAACCTGGGTTTTACTGTATTTAATTCTAAAAGAAACATGACTTTCTGAAGTTTTGATATCTTTTGTTCCCTCATCAAATCTTCCTTTATATCTTACTTCTTTTTAAAAGTGTTACATGAAACATTTAAATAATTAGTTCTTTTCCATTTATTTTTACTTTTCACTATGTGAATCTTGTTACAAGATAACATATTGATTGAAAATAAGTCACAAATTTCATCTCACTCTAGAAAAGAACTAAGAACCTTCTTTCAGAAAATAAATGAGAAATGAAAAAGCTACTACAATGTAATTAGTGATATGGAGTTATGAATGATAATTTTAAGCTATCTATTTATACAGAACAAGGATTGTTCAAGAGAAAACACAAATAGTGATCAAACTGTGTTTCAAAGTGAAACATCAGTGACAAACAAAACAAAACAAAAAAGAACAGCAAGTTGTATGTCAAAAGCTGAGTAAGGATGCTTATTATGCAGAACACAAAAAAACAGGCGTAATATTTGCTTCTCTCAAGATACATTTGAAACTGGAGAGTTTCATTAGAAACAAAGAACAAAGATTTTGCATCCAGGGCCCTTGAAGCACTGTGGGTGTTGATTTTCTCTTCACAAACCTTTTTTTTTTTTTTTTTTTTTTTTTTTTTTTTTTTTTTTTTTTTTTTTTTTTTTTTTTTGTATCTGTTCTTGTGTGTCTAGGTTTCTTCCTTCTTTTATGCTTTGTCAGTGCTACTGAATGTTGATGAGACAATACTTGTAAACATCCTCAGGCAATCATTTTCAGATGATAATTTTAGGATCTGTAAACTTTAGCTCTACTTTTATGGGTGCAGTTTAGGTCAGACTGTTCAAATATATATCATAGCCATGTGCTTCTGAGGCTAGTTTGAGGAGAAACAACTAAGCAATGCTAAATTTAATGGTTTTATAGAAAAATATATTGATAAGAAATCATAGAGAATAATTTGGAGAGAAGTTCCAAGTTATTTTCACAAATTTTACCTGCAAAACTAAAATGTGGTAATGTTCTGTTTAATAAAACAGTTTATATGATTGAAAATTTTTCTACATTGTGTAGAAAGTTATGTAGGAAAATGAAGAAGTTTAAATAACAGCAGATCATACTGAAATATGTATCACATTGCTGTTGACTAGGTGTATGTCTGGATTATTTCGAGGCAGGGTCTCGCTTTGTAGTTTAGGCTGGCCTTGAACTCACTATGCAGCCCAGGCTGGCCTCGAACTTGTGCAGTCTTCCTGCTTCTGCCTCCCAGGTGCTGGGATTACAGGCGTGTGCCACCTGGCGGTATATATCTGGTGGCATACGTCTTGAAATGCTACTGATTTTCCAAACATTTTCAGTATTAAAATAAATTAGTAGTATCAGTTCTTTCAGTATTATAATAAATTAATAGTATCAGGTTTGTTTAAAGGATCCAGTTATGCAATTTACAATACTACAAAATACTATACATTCTAAGTGATATAATTAACCCAGATGTTACATAAGTTCATTCACTTTAATAACATTAAACTTTCTTTAATTATAATTAAAATTATATATGCATACAGTGTAAAAAACATACACAACAAAATGACATGCAAAGAAGGCCAAGACCCTAACCGGTTCATTTCCTTCACATCGTTTCTCATTTTCATACCTCCAACTCACATGAGAAACTGTTATTTTGTCTTTTATCAATTTTAACATTATCTGCTAACATCTTGTGCCATGGACGAAGCTTAAAATCTTTCATGTCAGTACTTCCCTGAAGTCATTTCCTCTCTTTCTATCATTTCAGTGTAGTTTTATCAAAACCATTGGTTTAATTAGTGGCCAACATGTGTATTTACATATGGAACTATTTCATTTCTGGGCTAAAACACATCATATATTATGGTTTTCATTATATATTCCTTTATATTCCTCTGAGTTAATACTTTCCTTGCAAGTGTTAACTTCCTTTTATTTGTTAAACTTGTATAACAGTTCAGCTGTTTCACCAGAGCTGCTGAATACCTGCTGTTATGTTTTATGTCTCGATGCCCTGCTCCAAGTATGTGCTCAGAGGTGGGGCTCCTGAGAGGTGTCTGGATCACGGGGGCATGCTAACCATCAATACACTGGTCCACGGATAAGTTTATGACTAAACGTGATGTTGGGAGATGAAGCCTGGTTGCAGGGGGGTGAGTCACTTGGAGGGGTGGCCCGGAAGGGTGACTCTCTCTTCTTCCTCCCTTGACCCCTCTCTGCTTCCTGTCTGCCTTGCCACGAACAAGCCCCTCTGCCACGTCCATCTGTCGTGCTGCTCTGCTTGGAGCCAGCTGACTGTGGACTGACACCTGTACAGACTGTGAGCCCATAAAAGCATCTCTTACTTTAAGCTGTGGCTGTGAAGTATTGTGTCCAGTCTCAAGAAAGTAACCGAGACACCTACAAATAACTTCAAAATGTTCAGTAATCTGTAAATTCCACTTTTTTACCTAGTGTGCTGCCTGTTGAGATCATGTTAGTTTGTACATTATTCTTGATTTTTGACCTGATAGTCAAGATAGTGTTCTCTCATTTTGGAAGATTCCACGCAGACCTTTCCTTCTCTATTTAAGAAAATATCTTTGCGGATGTAGTTACATCAAATAACTCTAAAAGTTTGAGATGCAAACAAAGATGGGATGCCTTGTAAAGATGGAAGTAACAGTTTGCGTCACATAGTCTGAAAACAAGGAATCTCTTGTTCCACCGAAAGAAACAAGAAAGGATTCTTTCCTAGAGTTATGCATTGGAGAGTATTCCCCACAAATTAATTTTAGACTTTTGGCACCCGCAATTGTGGCAGAATGGATTTTATGTTGTTTTAAGTGATCAGGTTTTATGTAGCTGTAGCAAACGAATAAAGCAGGATAAAAATTTTATGTAGAAATGATTTCTCCCACTACCGTATTTTATATCATTTCATTTTGTCATATCAATACTGAACATGATGTTTGGAAAATTCAAGCATATGTAATTTTTATTAATATATGTGTAACAAATCTTGCTTTTCTTTAAAAGCTTTATGGGGTTGTGGATTCAGCTCAAGTTGTAGAGCATTTGCCTGTAAGCGCAAGGCCCTGAGTTCAATCTTCAGTACCCCGCTAAAAAATAAAATAAAACCTTTAAAATATCTGCTAATACTTATGTTTTGAAATTTTGTACTAATAATTTGGCACTAAAATTATTAGTTTTAACAGTTCATTCATTCATTCAAGTAATAATCTAATTTAATTAGTAATCTGATTTATGATAATTTAACTAATAAAATAAAATTAAAATTATTAATTTTAGTTAAAGTTGAGATATGAACTCACTTTAACTTTAGCTGCCAGAAAATTCAGATTTGTCTGTATTGTAATGTTTTGTGATTGTTTGAATATAAGACAATCTCTTATAATCTTGGAGTGCCCTTGCATATCTGTAACTCCAGCACTCAAGAGGCTGATGCAGGAAGATTGTTGCGAGTTCAAGGCCAACCTGAGCTACCTAGTCAGTTTAAGACCCAGCTGATATGCAAAGTGACACCCTAGCTCAAAACACAGAACAGAAAAACAACAACAACAAAAAAAAGTCTTAATTAGTTTGTTCTAACATTATTATTATTATTTAATTCTTAAAAGTGATTTCTAATCATTTCAATGTTTCTCTCAATTTTTATTATCTTGCCTTTCACTTTATTTTAGATTTTATGAAATCCTAAATTTTATTCATCATATTTGATCATTTAAATTCTAACTTTCCTACCTGTGTATTTGAAAGACTTTTTCTTATTCCGTATTTTCAATGTTTTTTTTTTTTTTTTTTCCCTAAATGAACATTTGTGAACTCTAAAACATAAATACTAGCAATTCTTTCTCTTATTTCCATTTATCTCTGTCTCCTCAGAATTCTGGTTTCTTGTTATTTGTTATCTCTTCACTGTGCGAATTTTCCCTCACATGTCCCCATTAGCTTTTTAATCATATTTTTTTAGAAATTCTAGCTTTAGCACTGGTCTACAGTTTAACTGTTCTAACAATATATGAATGGTGATCAATTTGTTACTTATTTTGTTATGAAATCTATATCTATCAGCAGCTAAAAATTATTTTCCTGAGAGCATTTTAGTTTTTCTAAGTAAAATCTTACCCTATATCTGACAAATGAAGTTCTGAGTGTGGTCGTTATTGAAAGCCAAGTGAAAAAATATTAGAAACTTTGTTGATGAACTCAGGATGAACTTCGTCTCCACTTAAATTTCTAGTTTCTCCATTCTATGTCTCACCCACATTCACTTTTTTGTTTTATTTGAAAAAAAAATGAAAAAGTTTCTAGAAAAATAGTTAATGTTAATCAATAAAAAATAGTTTGGGAAATTTGTAATTTGAAAGTTGGGGAAGAAATCTGAGGTTTAACTGCTATTGGAAAGGACAATTTAGTTAGCTTATGAACAGGCATCTAGCCAGAGAAGCCTCCTCATGTAGTGGTGGGTGGTCAACACTGATGGCAAAATTAAAAAAAAGAATAGACAGTAAAACCAGAACTTTGACTAGGAAGGGAGATTCTCAGGCCATATGAATGTGACTCCTCCCTACATTCAAGGCTGTGTGCAGTACTGCACCATATTCAGGGCTGAGAAAAGTAAATGTACAGAATAACTGATTTTCTTTTTAAAACGGTTTCTTTTAAACTTCGCAAGGTGAGTAACTGGTTTAAGAAGTGTGAGTTTCAGTTTGACATTTTAAACCCAACAAGCTGCATGTGGTAGCTGGCCACTAAACAACTGAGCAAATCCATGCTCTGCATATCCACAATAAATTTGTGACTAAGAAGCCACATGGCAACTTTCTCGGATCCCTTCCCAACAGGAAACTATTTTTTCTCTTACTTCCAATAAAAACCCTCCTAATGTCTTCTTTTCTTTTCCTGTGATTTCATTCTTCAACTCCATGAGGCAACAGTTTGAGTTAATGAGGTTTGTACTTGGGTGTTTTATTATCAAAGCTTTCTTGCATTCCAGATTTACTTCAAAACTTCTGTGTCTTTGAAAGTTTCTGCTAGTGAAATTCACTTGATTTTTCTGTAGGATCCATTCTCTTAAAAACAAAGTATCTTTATATTCTCTCACAAAGTATCTTTATATTCGCTTATCTCTAGCTTTATCTTCTATCAAAATTTGTCTCATTTATTGTGTAATCCTCAATGTGCAACACACTTTCCCAAATACAGCAAAATTTGTATACATATATTACCAGAAGTTAAAATATAAGACTTTGTACCTCATAATAATTTATCTAGAAACAAGGTAGAATCCTAACAAAAATTGTCTTATTAAAAATTAACTCATTTCTTCTTCAGAATGTAATTTTATGGTAAATGACTATAAGAAAATTTACGTAAAATGAAAATATGTAAATTTTAATGATAATATTGAAGAGATAAATTTATCTGAACTTTTCTAAAAGGAAGATATCTATTATTTTATCAAGAGTCAAGGAACAAAAATGGATTTGATATGTAGGGAGTAGTAAGATGCTACATTATTAACCTTATAAGAAAAATCTCAAAATAAAGTTTTTGTGCATAGTTTTAGATGTGACAAATTCAATAAAGCTGCAACTAAAATAATTACATCTGTATAAAATTGTATTTAATATCTGATTGAAATTAATACAAATTAGTTATAATCAATGATGGAAGGCATATTTGTTGGTAAATTTGCAAATTTTTCATTTGAAAAATAAAGAATCAAGGAAATAAGGAAAGGAATAATAAAATCAATGCAAAAGTATGATATGATGAAATTTGTTCTAATGATTCTGGGTATCATGAATACTTCAGTGTGAAGGAAATTTTGAATGAAAGTTTATATAATTTTGCCTTTTGAAAAGGGGCATAGGAAAAGAAAAGAAACGGCATAGAATTGGAGAAACTTGCATTTTAAAAAGAAATAGGCGTTTCAGGAAAAAGACTTGAGTGAAATATTTATATTATTCATAAGACAAAAATAGAGAATACAAGGTTTCATTATTTAAGCAATCATATTTTTAAAAGCCATAATAAGAAGCTATTTCAGGACTATATTCAACATAGAATTATTACTGAAAATACAAAACTGTCGAGAATGTGGATTATATCTACTTAAAAATAGTAAATTAATTATTTCCTAGTGTCATGGAACAGTAATAAAAAATTGAAATTGACTTGGATAAAACAGGGTCTCGTGGATGTAAAATTGACCGAAGTGTAACAAATAAAATCTCAATGTATTTAATGGAGTGCTGCAGGGATCAGTGTGAGGGCTGATATTATTTAACAACTTAATTAATGATCTGGAAGATGGAGAAAACAGTATGTTAATGAAATTTTTAGCTGATATCAAATTGGAAGTTTTGCCAACATCAATTAAAATAGCAAAAATATTTTAAAAGGGAAGTTGGAGAGGTTATAATTATCAAGAATAAAAAGTAAATCATATGTTTAATATGTTAGAACTAGAAAAATAATAAACTTTAAGAAAACAAGGCTGTCACATCTAAAATGGTAGAAGCAAAATAAGAAAATTGGAATAATTTCAAAACAAATCTTTTAAACAAATTTATGTACCATAAAGTATTAAGTAGAATTTGGACCTGTTTTGAGGGCCCAAATAATTTAAAATATATTTTTTAAATGCTAACTTGACATACATATCTCTAAATTAAAGGACAAAAAAAAATATAATAAAAGTGAATGCAAATGTTAAAATGATGAAGTCTTGTAGTATTTAAGTCGTCATGGGAGAAAACAATAAATTGGGTAAATCAATTATCAACTTACTTCGATTTAATGTAGTCAGTGATTTAAAGCTAAAAATGAAACATATGTGCACCAATAAAGAGTTTCGTGTATACATCAGTAGAATTGTCACGAAGCATCAGATTTTTCTTCTGTAATTTTGATCAACTTCCAGATTTACAGCATTTCTACAGTGATTAACAGAAGCATATTTTTAAAACACCAGACATTTTGCCTGTCACATTGTAGGTGCTTAATAAATGCTAATTTACCAAGTTTGGAATTCATCTCTTCAGCAGTGCCAATGAATCTCATGAATTGCAAACAGATATAAAACAAATTGAAGAGGGTTGTGTAAATTAGTTTAAGCTTAAATTAATATTAATAGTATATGCCATGCAGAAAAGCTTCAATTCCGTGACCAAAAGTAGGAGATTCTACAATTTCTGTTTCAGAATGATTCAATTGAAAAGAACTCTCTAAGAAATATTCCACTCAAATAGAATCAAAATGAATGCAGTAGCATTGAATCAAATTCAATTGTTAGGTTCATTGTTAACCTTATGGGGCAATTTGAGTCAGTTCTTGTCCAATTGTGTTTGCGACTAGAATCGTTGGAAAGAATTAACTTCCTGAATCGAGGTACCACTGTATATCTATTTATTCAATAAACAATCACTGAATGGACATTTTGGGTTAAGCATTGGTCAATGCACTAGAAACTCAGTGGAAAAAAAATAACCAAACATAAAGCAGCTTCCATTTTCCCAGAGTTTGTACATTTCAAGAGAGGGAAACACAAAATCCAAAAAAGAGATTTTGTTTTCATAATAGTATAAGTAGCCTAGAGAAAAACACAAGTGAACAAGGGAAGCTAGCAACCAGGATTAGGGAAGACAGAATGTTTGGGGGATGGAATGTTTGCTGGAGAAGACACTCAGGCAGAGCACTAGAGGTAATAAGCCCCTCTGCAGGCATCGTTACAGTGGGATTCCAGTCAAGACAAAAGCCACAGTAAGGGTCCTGAAACAGTGTGAAGAGAATGAGGAGGGAGAAAAGAAGGAGATGGAGGAGGAAGAGGAATAGGGCAGGGACAGTTTGTAAAGCAGGAGAGCGTTAGTCACGTATTTATGATTGTTTAGACTGCTGTTAATAATTAGATATCATTCTGAGTACAAAGGAATGCAATTGGATGGCAGTAAATGAAAAAGTGAAATTACTTTATTTTTAATTGAAGGCCCCAGTTGTGGTGTGTTGAATAATTATGGAAGTAAAGGTTGTAGCAGAGGGACCATTCAGGAATCACACACAATAAAGGTGGTGTCAGCCAATGATGGAGGTGGCAAGAAGAGGTCAAACCCTGGAAATGTCTTGAAAATAGAACTGTGTTTTATACATGCAGGGAATGGAAAATCAAAGCTCACTGAAAAAATTTATCTTTAACGAATGAGGAGCAGAGTTTATGTTTATTGAAGTAGATAAGAGAGCAAGAGGAGCAGGTGTGCTTATTATAAAAGTAAAAAAAAAATCAGGACTTGAGTTAGGAGGTACTGATTTTTCTTATATTACACAACTAGATATGCGGTATAGAAAATAAGATGTCTAAGTCGAGAATCCAGGTTAGAATAACTCCTCAGTATATAAATATGGGTATCACGAGCATATAAAAAGTATTTAAAGTTGTGATCCTGACAGACCAATCCTAGATGAAAAAAGAGGTCTGAATCCTGAGGCACCTAGGCCATGTCAGTTAGGAGATGAGCTATCTGAACCATGAGAAAGTTGAGCTCGATGAGACATGTAATTTCATTACAAATTATGGCAAAAATATGGATTTTCTAGTGGCTAGACAAAGCATGAAGGATGAAAGGTCACACCGCAGTTTCAAGAGAGACCTTGAAGAATGAAACAGAAAGGGCAATGATAGTAAACTTCAAATGTTTAATGAAAAACAGGTGAGATGGGCTAAAAAGGAAACATGAAGTTGAGATAATTTTCCACAAGCAGTGATACTGCAGTGTTGTATGATCACTGGAATGATTTCCAAGGGAGATAAATTTTGATATTTTAGGTGAGAAAAAATATGTAATTTTTGGAGCTGGGTATTTGTAGGTGATGGGCTGGTAGGAATAAATGGACTTATGGGGAAAAGTTAGAGTGTAAGGGTCAAGATTTTTATTTGTCTGGAGATATGAGAGTGTAGATTATCATAAAAATGTTAAAATACGGCAATCTTGGAAGTTTGCAAAGGGCAGGATTTTGTACTATTATCTAGAAAAAGAAAGATGTAAGGAAATTAGTTGTCACTGTATCTGACACAAAACTTTATTTGATGACACAAATTCAAGTTCCAATCAGTATGGCTTTGCCATTTGCTATAATCTTGAGAGAGTTACGGAAAAAGTGGGACTTGGTAAGAGAGCTGTGAAGGATGATAGTGGAGTTAGGATATTAAGAACATATTCAGAACCATTTTATAGTGTTCCATGAATTGTGAGAAACATAAAAGAAACAGTGACAAGATGCATTGAAGGCTTTTGTAGTTTTAGTAAATCATATTTTGGTACTGTACATGTTTATAGATATACAGTCACAAGTATGTAATATGCTGAGTCTAGTTCAGAGCAGATTCATTTTTCGTTATGCTTTGTAACAATATACCATTATTTTCAATACCAGAAATCTACTTGTTGTTAGGAAAAACCAGCTCAGAGCTTCAGCTATATCATTTTTATAAAATATCACTAATCAAAATTCCAGCTCAGTGGAATATTTGTCCCAAAAATTCAGGAGTTAATTTATCCCTCAGAAAACAAATGGATCAAAACATTCAAAGGCCCAGAATTACCATAATCTGGAATCTTTTTATTACTTTAGTATCCCTTTACTGTCCAATAAATTACATTTTTCTATCCCCTTTGAGATGGGCTTGTGAGATAGAAGAAGAAATGAAAAGTTGTTTAGTTCAACATATTGGAGTTTCCTATACAGTTAAGTAATTGTTAGAATTCAGTTTCAAGAGGGAATAGTTAG
Source organism: Hystrix cristata (assembly GCA_004026905.1). Classification (NCBI taxonomy): domain Eukaryota; kingdom Metazoa; phylum Chordata; class Mammalia; order Rodentia; family Hystricidae; genus Hystrix; species Hystrix cristata. The sequence goes on from PVJO010011103.1 coordinate 49,035, forward strand.
AAAAACAAGTTTTTTAAGAGAAAAGTAGGAAGATGACTCTTAGAATAGAAAGGAAAAAGCTGGTGGTAATGACAAAGTCTGTAGTACAGCAATGGGATTGGATGACAACAAAAAAAAAGACTGTGAACTTTGGGATGTGAAAAGTTTGAGAACTAAAAGGCCAGATTATAGGGAGAATCAATAATAAAGATGTTGAAATCACCAAAATTTTGACAATAGCTTTCTTGAGAGAGAGAAATAATGAACCAGGTGTCATGGCTGGAATAACAACGTCCCTTGAAAAGCTCATGTGTCAGAAGTGAGGTTTTTGCAAGGCAATTAGGTGATGGAGGAACTAACTTAATAGGTGGATTCATCCTTGACTAGCTCATGTCTAAATATGCTGTCAGGAGATGGGATCTGGTTGGAAGAAGGAGGTTACCAGGAGCATAATACTGATTGTGTGCCCCCCCCCCCGCTTTCTTCTCTAGCTGGTTCTCTTACTCTCTTGCTACTTCCTCCCACCATATTCATCTGCCAAGATGTTTCTGCCATTTAGTGAGTCAAACATGGACCAAACCATCAGGTATCAAAATAATATAAGGAACATAAACTTTAAAACAATACAATGAATATGCATTTTAAAATAATAAAAGGAATGCATATTTTTAAATAATATGAGGACTAATACTGACTTTTTCTATTATTGAACAAAGAAAAGTGACAAGATGAGAGCCTACAGGTACAAATCCCATTATGTGGGTGAATTTAGAGTAGGGAGGGTTGTGTGTAATAAGTAATTCTGCACAGAACAGCTAGTACCAAAAGGAATTCTTGAGGAAAGGAATGGACTTCTGGAGAAATAAGGAAAGTTTTTGTTAGAGAAATAAGATGAAGAAAATGGTCAGAAAAGCATTAGAGAATATTATGAATTTTGTGGGCAGTGATTGGTCTCTAGTTACTAAGAATTTGGGAAAAGTGTTTTGGGAGATGCAGTAGGGTAGGTAACGTGGAAATTGTAGAAACATACAAACTTAAATGAATGGAAATATCACATGGATTCATATGAAGGCTAGAATAAAAAGAGGGTATTAAAGGTACAGTGGGATTAGATATTATAGTCTTTTAGATATATGTGTTCTGCTATATAATATAGTGAATTATATTCATAAGAAATATTTGATGACAGGTTATTTAGGAAGCAAATGACATCAAATCATGCCTTTATTACAATTTTTCTAGTAGTAAAGACATTTAAAATCTATGGAAGGGGGACTTGCAGACAGGACAGTGTGGTGAGAGAAGCTTGGCTGTAGTACCAGTCATAGAAAGACCTCTAGTGGTGCCCAGGTAACCTCTAGAGCTGGCAGATGGCCTGTTGTGGCCCAGAGTCAGGGTAGAGGGCTGGTCTTTCAATGCCTGCCTTCATCAGTCGTTGGTAGTAAGCCGACCCTGTGAAGGGGGTATGAGTTGGGCAAAGGAGATGTGTTTGACAGAGGAAACAGCTGGAGAGGACGGACAGAAGGGGATTGTCTGCTGGCAGAATCTCCAGCAGCTGGAGGATAAGTCCCTAGCTCAGGAGGGGGAAATGAATGATGGAAAGACAGCTAGCACATTTGATTTCAGCGCATAATGCCCTGCTCCTTCTAGATAAAACAAAATAAACCAACAAATAAAGGTAAAAGAAAAGAAAACAGAAGAAAACTTGATTGATGACACTTAAAACTACTTGTATTTAGCTTATGTCTGAATTTCTATGGCTTACGTGATTTGCATGATATAGTATTTTCATTGACAAACCTTTTTTTGAACTACCTATGATTACTTCATCTGGTAAAACATTAGATGACAACTATTAAAAATGCACTAACATCAAAATAGTATATTGATATATGCACCCAAATTAGATACATATCTGAATATTGATGTTGATTTTAATATTCATACAACATTGTGGCCCTAATTAATCCTTTATTACATTTTTATTTTGCTTTTGTTAGCTTCATAAGAAGCTATTTGTCTATTGCTATCTTTACGTTCTGGTACTAATAACTATTTTTTGCAAAAATACATATATAAATAAAATCTTTAAGTGTATAATTATATTAATGAATTTCAGATCTAATTAATGGTATAATTATGACTCAAATCCTATTTTATATTTGTATATTAAATACAAATATTTGACAAAAAAGTTGAAGAGATTCCTGGGTATTTTGGGCATTTTATCATTTTGAGAATTGTAACAGACATTAAAATGGCATATATGTATACTTTTTTTTTTTTTGGTTTGTATTATATGCATTTCCTAAAGAACTAGGTCATAAAATTTAAAGAGCTAGATCAGAATCATCTAATTGTTTTAAGATACAAAGAGCATATTTATTAACTTTCTCTTTCCTATTCAAGGAAAATAGCATTTAATATTGCTTTACAAATTGCTGAAAATATTTCAGAGCAAATAACATCAAGTTTTGTTAGTTTCAAATTATGCATTGAAGATGTGAATATAAAGCAAAATGAAATTTTCATTTGCAGTAAAGTACTCGTCTATCAAAGTGAATTAACTGTGCAGCTAAACAAGTACTCTTTTATCAGTGGTGTCTTCTGAACATCTGTCCAAGTTGGCTTGGAGCACAGCAGAGTTTTATCCCTTTCTACACTTGAGATTGCAAGCTCATAAAAAGTGGATCCTGTGGCTGTGTTTCAACGCTGCCTTCTCAGCCCTCCGCCCTCCCTTTGATTTAATCCCATTTATAAAGGTTAGTTCTGTGATGCTGTTTGTCTCAAACTCTTTGGATCAGCATGATTGGTAAGGTTCTGCCTTGTTTTCATTTACCTCAAATGCTAACACTTCTTGTCTGCCATAAATTGCCCTCTCTCTTTTGAAAAGAGATTATTTGTTCCTTATGCAGATATTTCCTCCTGGTATTTTAACCCCGAGGAGTCAATACACCTTACCCTAAGACAGTTTTAAAACCATATGGGAAGAAAAAGAAGAGAAAAATAAAACTAAGCAGAAGATGTTTTGGAGCAGAAAGGGCATTTGACTAAACACAATTTGTGTTCAGCCCTTTAGGCTTCTTCCATAGCAAATGGCCCGACCACATTCTTTATCTTAATAAAACTACTGAAGCCATCTTGGGTTGTACAATTGAATTTAGGGAAAACATACTGCAGATGAATGAGATTTCCTGACCACATTTCCTCTTTTTTTTTCTTTTATTCATTTAATGAAAATGGATATAATAAACACGTTTTATCAAGCAATAGCATAATTCTCTTTCTGGGAAGTCATGTGCTGAGCTGAGCGGATCATGCTGGGAAACATAATTTCTTTCTAATTCTCTGTTGGATGCTTCACCAAACGTCCAGCACTGAAGGAGATATTCAATAATTGTTTTTTAATGTATATACTGTAATGAATAAAGAATTTAATGGATAAGTGAATAGAAGGCTGTCCTTATCTTCCGGTAGCCACATCTCTATTTCCCAAATGTAAAACATAACACACACACACACACACACACACACACATACATACACATACATACATATTTGTGATTACTGATTTAAGCAAATAATGACTTTTTGATGTTGTGCTCCAAAGTTTCTGAAATTGGTAAAGGATGGATAATTGCTCAATTAATTGCTATTAAATTTCAGTTGTGTTGACCTCCAAAACAGTTATAAAATTCTCTGCATAGGCTGAACAATGCAGTGCCAGTTATATATAGACAATATTTACATATATTACAATGCTTATGAGAATAAAATTTTCTATAATCATACCAAGTAATTTCATTTTTATATTTAAATTATTTCCTAAATTATTTTTGTTCCTACAAAGAAAAAAATAATTAAGTACATATGTAAATCTGTAGCATGCCCTCATTTTGATACTCAACCACATTTAAGTTTTACTCCAGAAATGTCTGTACCTGCTGTACAGCTGCATTCTAGAATCCAACTGAGGTTGCAGGAACACAACCAGGTATGTTCTGTAGACACCGGATGAATTCAGAATATGAGTAAGTGTTGCAGAAAGTCATAATGTTACTACAGTCCCAGTGTGATGGGTGAAATCATAAATTTATAAACAAAAATAATGGGTGTGTGTTTCTTTTAGGGCATAGGACTTTCTTAGTACATGGGTGCATACAAATTAAAATAAATATTATACAATATAAAATGCCAAAGTACCTAATAAATATCTGTCCCTAAGATGTTTTTGCTACATCAAAAAATACAGATCAGCTTGGCTATACTGAAGATTTGAGACTTCACATGGAAATAAGTGAGAGGCAAAAAACAGGTTTTTATAAGACAAAGAAAGGATATTTTCTTGAAAAATCCTCCTGGGTTAAGTAGTAGCAAACCAAGAATACAAAGACCAAAGACGAAGTAGAGGGGTAAATTTAAAGTTAAATATACAAAAAAATAAATACTAAGCAAGGAGAGGAGGTTTAGAGAAGACCAGAGGAGTAAGAGTGTTATAACTGAATATTTCTAAATTTTGGAATAAAATAAGAATTTTTTTCATGCACATAACAAAGAGATGTCAGTCTGTCTAGAAAAAATCATTTCTCTGAATTTATGGGAATGATGGCTTGAAAATGTACTTCCTTGTGGAAAATGCTTCCCTGTTGAGTTTGAATTCCAGAAGTCCTGACACTGAACAACAAAGCTGAAAGCAGAAAGCTTTTTCATTTGCTTTTTACAATTTATTGTCTACCTCCTTGCTTGTCTGTATTGAAATTTTTTCTATGACCTATTATTGGTGATAACAATGTCAGCAAAATATTTTGAGTATTGCCAGTACCATCGCTGTTATGTATGCTTGAGAAACATTTGGATTTGTGAAAATTAGGATTTATTTTATAGTTCATAATCAAGCCTTTTAAAGATTCCCTTGGGTCCTCTAAATTTATTCCATGTTGGAATTTTGCTATAATCTGCTCTTGCTCTGAAATGTTAGAAAAAACACACGTGAGGCTGAAGAAAATAACTAATTTAAACTGACAAGTGCCGTGGGAAAAGTATCAGTTCCACCAAAATAAGCCTTATAGAATAGCCTTATAGAATAAAGCCAAAGTCTACCTTTTGTCACTGCAAAGCCTTAGTCTTTCTTGCTACCAATACTCAAATTATCTTCCTGATCCTAGCTCAGTTACCTATAAAATGAGAATAATAGTCAGGTGTGGTGCTGCCCACCTATAATCCTAGCCCTCCACTTGGGAGTCTGAGAAAGGAGGTCACTAGTTTGAAGCCAGCCTGGGCCATCTGGAAAGACCCTGCCCTGATGTTCCCTGATAAAGACGAGTATTACAATATATAGCTTACTGTTATAAAACATACTATAAAATATTTTGTGGCAAAGTAGATCATGCATTTATTTTATTCCTTAATTCATAATGTTTGTTTGATGTATTTGCAACTTTTATCAATTTTATATGGTGATTGCTGAGCAATTATTAAACATGATATAAAATATTAGAGTATTTACAGTTAGAGAGATGAAGGCATATGGAATACAGGAAAAGGCCTTAAAATTGAGGGTGAATCTAAGGAAAGGGGAGGAAACTATTTAGGAATCCAAGGGGAACTGGAAAGGGGGATGCTTGTATGACAGGGAAAAGGCAAGAATCCAGAAAATAAATTTAAACATTAATCTTAATCACTTAATGGAATTCCAAATAAATTAAAGCAGTTTTTTCTTAGTATCCAGAAAATTTTTCAAGAAAAGATGTTAAAAATGGATAGAAAATTGCAGATGAAAAAAAATTCCTTTTGTCTAAAAAGTAAATGTTTCATTTTTTATGTTTAAGGAAATCTTCTAGAAATCATGTCACATATTAAAATAAACACAGTATCCTTTTTTTTTTATAGCTTAGATTTATTGTGAATACCTGTCAAGTGTATCCCCTAAGAATAGGCCCTTTCGACAGCACCAAGTGATGTTCATGTGGGGTAATGCCTGCAGATTCTCCAATTGTCAGGGCTACTTTCAAAAGGTGTTTTCAAGGTGTCATTCACAGACATTAACTTGTGTTATGATATTTTCTGCAGATTGGCCTCACAACCTGCTTGATATGCATACTGCTTTGGTCTGTCTGCAGCCTCTGTTGTTTGAGAACGCCCTTGTCTCATATCCTTTCACTTCACACCGTGTTGGAATGGTAGGTGCATTATTCTTGTTGATTGCTTTCTGAATTTCTTGATAGACTCTATGAATTTGGTTGCTCATCTTTTTAGTACAGATCAGTTCTCCCCTGTGGTGAATGACTGAGCTCACAATACATACTCCGAGGAGCTACTATGGTGTTTACAACCACATGAAAGTCTTCACTTCTGCATCCACTATTTATTTCTTCTTCTATATTGCTTAAAGATGATAGATGGTAAAATAAAGTTGTGGCTTCTCAAAATGATGTTAATTTAAAAAAAATCATTATATTCTCAATTTTTAAAGAGCCTTGCATTTTAGGGTTAGTTTTTTAAAGTATATATTTACAGGAAATATGTTTAAACTATATCAGAGTTTTGTGTTGACCTCAGATTAACAGATATAGTCAACTATTACAAGAAATTTCAAAATGTCATTTTTGTTCTCAGAATCAGGTTAGAATAAAAAGAACTCAGTTTCTCGATAGAAAAGAGATTCTGTGTTCAAGTGACATAAATCATGAAGTACTCAGTATCTTATGCCTATCTTACATCATTTCCTAGCTGTGCTATCCTTACATTTTTTTTCTTTTTTTCTATCTTTTTTTATTTTTCTTTCTTTCTTTTTTCCTTTGTTTGTGTCCTGACTCTATAGCAATGTGTTTTGTATTCTCAAACCTACATTGTAAATTCAATTTATCTGATTCTCAATACACATGCATTGCTAGAGTAAACCCCCCCTTTTGGGAGGAAGGGCTGAATTCAATTTTTTAAAATTATAATAATGCAGTTAAAATACCATGCTTTCAAAATATATATTTGATTGGACACTGAGTACTAGATTACAAATGGAGAAGTAAATTTACCACAATGGTGTCTTAAATCTCTGATGTTAGTGGGTTACCTTCTAAAGTAGTTAATACTGTCAAGTTTGCAAACTAAGTCAAAGAGAACTATGAAAATTTATTTCAAAGAAATGACTTGTATATCTAATATATCTCATATGCATATGTATGTATATGTATATATATATATCTCCTTCAGGTGCATTGTCTTCACATTCAAAGAGACTCACCTCTATTTCTTTAAATGAATAACTGGAGAATTGCATAATAGATAATTTCTCAGATCGGTAGGTGAGTTTTCTTTTGAAGTCTCCCTTGAGTAAAAGATATTGACCAGAAATTTAAAGAATGAAATTAAATAATTTGGTTAACTAAAAATATTTGGCAAGTGAAAGTTTTAACACAAGTTTACATTGTGAAATGGTGTAAAATATTTTGGTCTTCAAAGAGAAGATTAATACTTAGAATTAAGTAAAACAGGCCTGCTATTTTTAAAAAAAAAAAGGGGCAGAGAAAGTGTGTGGTTATAGGTGAGGAAAGTTTTATCCACGCTTTGCTGGTCATAGTCAAGAGGACAGGGGTCCACCGAGGCAGTTAATCAGTGCAGAATGATTCCATCATGTACCTCGATAATGGTATAGATTGTGTCACCTTGAGTAAGTAATGCCCAACTAGATTGACTCAGCATAGCTTTGGGTGTGGAAGAACCACCCTAGGGAGAATTATCAGCAGAATGGTATAAAAAGGAAATAAAGAAGGAAGGCTTTCTTCTCTTCGGAGGAGATTCAGTCTTCACTCTCACCTTGGGTGTCATCTCCTGGTTTCCAGTACAGACTCTTTAGCCTGCCTCACCAACCCTTCAGCCTTCCATCACAGACATTTCGGCATCCTGACAGGGCTCGCGTGGAACACTACACTGAGCTCCAGTAATTCGACTGGATCCTTCAGATCTCCAGTGCACAAACAGACCTATTGTACTCTTCCCACACCTGACTCTGTGGGCATCTCTTGTAAGCCAATCTTATACATTCTCATGTATTTGTATATCTTTCATTAAATCCATTCCTCTAGTAAGCAGTGGCTGATACAACTCCTACACAATCTGATCTAGCAAGTGAGCAAAGGTAGCAGGGTTTCAGGCAGAAAAGGTGTTCAAATTGTGTACTAACATTGTTCCTGAATATAAATGTATTAGCTCCACCATAGTCTGGAGAATTATGGTATCAGGTTGAAGAAAGCAATTTTATCTTCTGATGGACACAAATTGATAATATATCAGAGACAAATGCAAGAGGATTGGACCTAGTGGAATGTCCTCGGTTGCATGGAGAAATAGAAGGAGAGACCAGGAAGAAAATCCAGAACAATTATACTATAAACTGAGATAGGGGAGATGCAAGCTTATGTACAACTGATCGTACAGAATGTCTGCTCTAAAAATTCAGACAAAACACTAGACCCTAAGCCCCAAATGTGTATGGATTTGAAATGATGTAATTGTTACTCCCTTAGGAACTTTTCACTACTTTTTATATATAAATTGTTTTTCTCTAATTAAAATTGTATTTCCTAAAATAATAGAAAGTCTTCTCAGAGATTTAAACAGATAAGGGTATTCCTTTCTCTCAAAAATAAAGTCCCAACTCAGACGGCATAGCATAAATAAAGTGACTCATTGGGATCATAAGAAACACAGAATTCTTTTAACTTTATGACTTCACTTGTGTCTAATAGTGTCTTCTAGGTTGCAAGATACCTGCCGCATCTCCATCCTTTCTGGTTTATTTCTCTTCAGAAAGAAAAGAAAAGAGATAAATTTCTTTCAGTCAAATGCTTGGCTTCTTTTTAAAATCAAGAAACATCCTGTGTATACACACCTTTCTATCTAACTCTTCCTATCTACTGCTAATTACAAGAGTAGATACGAATTGTGGCAGGCAGAGTATTAAAATGACTCTTAAATTTTCTACTATTTCCTCTACAAGTCCTGCATAAATCCATCCCTTTAAAGTATGCAGAATGTGTGAGTGTGATAGGATAGTCATTCTCTTAGAGCAAACTAAAGAGGGCTGTTTACTTTGAAGAAGTTGCTTTGAAAGAATAATTGACATGCCTTATTAAATGAATATATCTTTGTCCAGAATGTTCACCATAAGGGAGGTAAGCCAATATTTACCAGCTTGGCAAGATAAGCTATATATAACTGTAAAAGTCATAAGAGCTTGAGTTAGTAGTTTATTTCATGTTACAGTTTTGGCATCATTTAATAAACAATATTCTGAAGTGAATGGCATAAATAGCTTTAAAGGGAACTTCGAGTTATAAGTAACATCCGTTTTCTCCTTAGAAAGTTCTGCAGACGTCCTTGTGGCCTGAAGTCAGGTGGGAATATTTGACTCGCTTAAAGAGAAGTGCAGCTGGAATCCATGTAGCGGTTAATATAGGGCACCTCCAGTTTAATTAGTTTAACCACTTGAGTCCTGCTGAATGAGCCTTGTACACGGGGTTAATCACTTGTCAGTGGGAAAGGATAAGACACATGTGCAGGTACAGCACTATCAGCCAGCAGGTGATGGTCTGAGTTATACGCTCTGCCCTGCCCACTGGGTGGCAGAACCAGTGAAGCATTCAGCCATTGAATTTCCTGGCTGCTTAAATGACTCATATGGTACCCAGGACATATTAGCTTTGTGGATTTCTCCTGCTACTTTTCTTGAAATGAATGCCTCCACTTGTCGTGTTTTTCTTGTTTAAATCTGGATTATCTTTCAGAGATCTAAAGGGACTCATTTTACTTTTTTTCATTGTCTCTAAAAGCAAATCACAGATTATCATGGGGAAATGTTTTATACAATCTTTTTTATTATTTAATTTCTACTTGCCACCAAACACAAATTCAGCATAATTGATTTTAAATACTGCAAAACTATCATACTTCTATTACATTCGTTCAGCTCTTGCTTATGCCAGTTTTAGAGAACAGGGCAGATGCTTATGTTGTCAGAAGCATTTCATTGAAAGTTGTATGCTAGATAGGGCAGTCACTGAATTAAGAGAATAAGAAATACGAAGCTGACCAACATCAGAAGTAATCACCTACAAATAGTAACATAGAGTCAAATATTACGGTTAATTTTGAAAGATAAGCTTGCTTTAAAAGAGTTACTATTTCTAGAATTTTTTAAACATGCTATAAATAACTATGTAGTATTAAATATGAATATTTAAGAAATAAGCTACCTGAGAACCTGAGAACAATCTGAAGCCGCTGATTCATACTAAGATACAAATTTTATAAATCTTGGCTTGTGACAAAGAATTGCGTTTCATCTATGGATTATTTCGTCAAATTTGTCTAATTGGAAATAAAGTTTATGATGTTAAGTGTTAGACCAAACTAACCTGTCTTCCAGCTCATTACAACAGAGAATTTTGAATATAATTAGATAGAAAAATTGTATTTCTTGCACATAAAATTCTCTCAATATTTCTCACCTTCTCAAACATAGAATTTGTAGTGAACAAATTGCCCACCTAAAATTGAGACAGATTCAAATGATTTTCTACTGGCCATCTATCTGTATCTCAAGTACAGACATAAAAGCTAAGCATCAATAACACTTGAATTTATTCATTCCTTACTACTCATTTCCCTACTCACTTAAACTTAACTGTCATTATGTCACTGGCTATGGACACTGAGAAGTGTGAAGTAAGCTGTAACGCTTCTTAGGGAAGCATTTCATTATCGATGCTTGATTTTCCCCCATTCTCTCCCCTGCTCCTGCAGTCGGGGAGGTCATACATTACAGGTGATTTAGTTACAGGGTGATGGAGCTATCGTCAGCCTGGATCTTGCACTCACTGCTGAGAAAGCTGTTTCCCTGGACATTCTCCAAGTCCAAAGCAGACTTCAAGTACCTGAGAAATATACCTTGATGTTGTTTCTTACCTGACTAAGCTTTTGGACACTTGTGTATATGTGTGTTACTACGGCCTATTCTCTTCTGATTAATAAACTAGCGACTCTCTATAGGACTCTTTTGATTTTCTCAGGGAAGAGTATAGCATTTTTTCACAAAAATTAGGAATTTTATTAGGAAATTTCACCATCCTGATTTTCCACTATTTTAAACTGAAAGAAATAAGATTTCTGCCTTTCTATTACTTGGAACAGTACATATTACCAATAATTAAGCATATTTGAGGTATTTTCTGAATGCCACTGCTGAAATATTAACCTTTCAGAGTGTCAGAATCTTATAGTGCTTGACAAGCTATCTTTTGGTACTTAACTTGCATTTACAACACGACATAAGATAAATTATTGTGTATTTAGCTAAAAAAAACTTGGATTAAATCAAGCTATTTCTTAGTGTTTGCTAATTGGATGGCTTTAATTTTCTTACCCTCATTCACTCATTATTTGCCAATGTCTTGCTGAGATCCTTTTTTGTGTCGGGAGGTGTTTCTGACTTTATATAGAACCAGTGGAAAAGACAAAATTTCAAACTTTTTCCTATTTATGTGGCACATTTGTATTTGTACACCACAGCTACATCAACCAAGTAAATTTTATTGTAGGCACCCAGTGTAGTAGCAATTCCTTTAAGAATATACATGTTTAGGCAGAATGAAGTTATTCAGTTCATGCTTGCTGTGTAAAACATTTTTTTTTTTCTATCCACTGTTCTTTACATATGGGATCAAATTATTTTACATACCTCAGTCAGTCTTTAGCAGAATGTTCTCATAGTCAGGAGGGGTAGACATTTGGAAGGGTTTCAACTGTCATTCATTTTCCACCTGTCACATAAATAAAATTGAGATTACACATCAAGAATGATTTCAAGGGCTTATTATGATTTCAAGGGCTTACACTACTATATGAATCCAGTCTTTCCCTGACACTCCCTTCCTTGCAGAATCCAACATGCAGAAAATCTTCGCATGGAGACATACTCACAACTTTGAGCAAATCAAAAAGACAGAGACACTCTGTTTTAGTTACTTTTCTCTCGTTGTCGGGACAGAATACTCGACACCCAAAGTTAGGGGAAGAAAGGTTTATTAGCTCACAGTCTGCAGAGGTTTCAGTCTATAGTCCGCTGGGTCCGAGGCAGGGCTGGCGTGCAGACCGGCGGCCGGCCGCAAAGTAAAGTGAGGAAAATGCAAGGAATGTATGCAAATCAGCAATG
>PVJO010011104.1:0-24149 GCA_004026905.1 Hystrix cristata
CACAGTACATCCCCTCCTTGGGCTTAGAATTTGGAACATAAAATCAACCAGCTCTAATAAGCTAAACACATAGAGTTTCTAAGGTGAATTCTATAGTAAAAACCCTGAATAAAATTACATCAAACTTTAACTGCAAGGTAAATAAAGGATTGATCTCGACTATCAGTCATATTTGAAAATAATTTAACAGTACAAGAAAAATACTTGAAAGTTTTTCACGATTCTTTAACACAGTAATTATGTATGACTTGTGAAACTAGCAATTGCTTTAGCAGAACAGTTTATTGCTCTAGCTAGCATTAATTCTATCTTAAATCATAGCAATACACAATTACAAGGACTTTTGCAGGGTAAAATATATTAACACTGGATAGAATAACACTCAGCATACACAACAGATTTGTTTCTAGGCATTACAAATTGTGTTTTACTTCAATTATTCAACCTCCTGGTGTCCAGGTTGACTTTGATACAATGAAATATGGCCCTTGCTATTAGCAGGAATTGAGATGTGTAACAGACACTATAACTTTCTAAAAAGTAGTAAGATGATTTGGAAAAGCAGAACTGTATCGAACCAAATGCTGATGTCCATCACAGACTAACTGTGTACTCTTTCCAAGTCATCAGATACATATCTTCCAAGATAATATTAACTCTGAATGGATATATGTGTTCTGAAGATGATTTAATTATCTGTTCTAAAAACTCTCTAGGTCATAAATTCTTATACTTCCCAGCAACATCATTTTTTGCTTGATTTCTAATCCCCAAACCTTATCAATACCCCTTCCCTAAAGCCCCTTTGAAATAACTCAAGTGTTCCTACGGTTCAGGATTCTCTCACTGTGGTGTGTCATAAAACTAACTTTGTAGAATATATTCATGTTCTCTTAGTCTCTAACGGATGAGTATATACAAGCTTTCAAAATGCAAATATTTTCCAACTGCTCAAGGTAAAAATGAAATTTGATACAGAAATATACAGAGGAACCTATTGTACGTCCTATTTCATGTAGTCTGAAAACAGAGATTTGATCTGGAATAAATTCAGCAAAAACAAAAATTCCTCCATGCTTGAACATTCATATTCCTAAGTTTATCTACTTCTTTTGATGTCTGGGGAATTTTTATTTAAATTTCAAATTGTCATCGTTACATCCTTATCCTTTATACATGTCCTCTATGATAATAGTTATCCTAATATTATCTGTTTTAGCTTTCTAATGGCCATTACCATGAATAGCAGCAAAGAAACAAAGACCCTTTGGCCAAACACTGCCATTCCAATCTAAAGATTTTGGGAAATAAAGAATTTTTCAGTGCCAGTGGGATTTTCAAGCCAACATGTCCAAAGTTTCAACTGATAGTTAAAAAAAAAAAAAAAAAAAAGGCTTTGAAGATTTTGAAAACAAAATCAAGTAACTCAATTACTTGAAAAATGAATTTTTAACTTTTCATAGAACAGTGCAAAAATTCTTTAATGATGATAAGAAGAAATGGAGAAAATCCTCTGAAAGAAACATGTATTAAACTGGTCAAAGTTTGCAAAACCAAACATTCAAAATATTTGCAGCTAGGCTAGAATGCACACTGTAAGGACATCAGTGGATAATGGTGGGAGGCTGCAGCCTCTGGGCTGGCTCTGCACCCTCTTCCACGTCCTGTACTGATTCTGATTTTCTGGCCCTGACAGGCTGCCCTTTCAGGGCAGTTCTTATTCTTTCCTCCCTGTGGTGGAAGACCTGTTCTGTGACATCTTCAGCTGCAATCACCAGCAAATGCCACTCCCCACATCCCTTTACAGGACCGTAGCTATACCAAGTGGATGGAGCCAGCCATGTGGTGATTTTGTTCCCTCACTCCCTGCCACACAGAAGATCCGGGTTGTGCAGGTGGTAAAATGTGCTACTAGCTCCTCATTCCGCACAGCTCTGTGCTATAGAATAAATTCTTCTCAAGTTTGCAGAAGTGAAAGATTCATTGCAGGTAAATCCGAAGTTGTAAACATCAATAGATTATTATCGTCACGTGTATGATCTATAATAGGTGGGTGATGGTGGTAACAAAGATGTATTTTCACTTTCCCCCAACCCCCAAGGATACTGTTTCTGTTTCATACGATGAGGCCTCTTCCAGCTCCTGTTTGGTAATCACATGATTCTGATCAGTGAAAATTCCGAGTGATCTTTAAATCTGGCGATTCACTGCCCAACGAAGTGGTTCTACTTATTTGAATTAGACTGAGGAGAAACTTATATACTTCAGAGCATGTGAAACAATAGAGAACAGTTCACGAGCAATGGGATCTGACAGCTGGATGTAATACCAATAAAGACAGATGAGCCAGAAGCTTAATTATAGGAATCCTGAAAGAGTTAGCAAATGATATACCAGTTAAAACACTGTTGTTGCTACATAAAATTTTGTGCATGCCCAGGATTGTATCACCTGAGGGGAAAATGGACTATTACTGGTATCTGGATGCACACAAATAAATTTGTAAGATCTTGAAAAGTAAAAGCAGCTCCAAGCCACATATGACACACAAGGAGTCAGGTTTAACAATTAAAAAAAGCGTGCAATTTGAGCAGGATTTTAGGGCCTGCACACAGACATGGAAATAGAGTTCACTGAAATTGTACACATGGGGCCAATCAGTTGAGGGCTCTTTTGCTTGATTGCGATAGAAGTCATGAGTCAGCAAAATGCAGCTGTGCAAGTGGCATTGGTGCCCCTGGATGATGCCACATAGTGATGGGTGCCACAGGTTGCCACAGCCAGGTGTCGGCCTCTGGTGCTGATCTTCCTTGACTTCTGGTCTCCAGATCACTTCAGGGCTAACAGATCCTACAGCTCATTACTCTGGGTTTTGAAATGACTGTTTGTTCACACTATTTAGAATAAAAGTGCTAAGTAGATTTCTAGGACATTCCAAGCCCAGACTATCCCCCAAATAAATTATAAATAAATTTATAGAACTACCAGAGTGAGTCTCATGCAGCGGCACACGGGTGTCAATACACCCACAAAAACCCTGGAGACTCCCGTGAGAAGTGTGCCAGAGGGCTGCGCATGCAGCAGCTGCCGGTCTGCGACTGGTCCAGGTGTGAGCCTGTGGTTGATTCCAGTGGGTGCGGGGCTCTAGAAGAGTCTCAGCTGTCGCGGCAGCCACTGAAGGCATAGAGTAGTGCCAGTGTTTGATTGACAGCTGTCTCCTCTCTGGGAAAAAAAGCAGAGAGAAAACCAAGGAATCTTCAAGGGGGCTAATCTGCTCATCACAGATACTAATGGTTTGGAGAGGTTGGGCTATGAAGTGTGGGCCTGTATCCCTCCCGCTTTGATTTTACTCACGTCAAAGAGGTGACAGAAGCTCTTGATTGGCAGGAGTGGGGAGGGACAGAGCGGCTGACAGCTGGGTTGGACTCTGATGGCTTGCCCTGGAGGAGGTAGCCTCAAACGAGGGAAAGTACAAATGCTGTGGTGAGGGAGAGGGGAACAAGGGGAAGTGATGGGAAGGGGTGTGACAGAGGTCGAGCAAAGTGTAGCTCCCTCTGGACAGTGCAGAAAAGGGGAGTGTGAGGGAGGCTTTTTTCCTCTGTCTCATAGATGTGTCCATACCCAAATACTCAAGCAACCATCAATGTTAAACACCAGGGAAATGATACCCCAATAAAATCTCCAACTTCCAACCAAACGTGAGACAGAAATAAAGGAGAAAGTATGACTAATGCACAAGAGAAAAGAAAATACTATAAACTACTTTTCTGAAGCCAAACTGTTTAGCTTCTTAGGCAAAGAATTTAAATATAAATTATTATAAATATTCAATAACAAAATCAAATTATATTTAACACTAAAATAAGGTATGATAGCAATGCTACCTCATGTAGAGACTATCCATAAAGAGATAGAATTATAAAATCAATCAAACTGTGAAGTATAAAAAAATAAAGTTCTTAGAGAAACTTGATAGTGGATTTGAGCTGAGCAAAGAGTCCATGAATTTAGAGATGGGCATAGAGAGATTAGGCAAGAAGGAACAGTCTCAGATGAATATGGGTTGCCAATAAGTAAATCAACACATCTAAAATGAAAGTCTTAGACGGGAATAGAGAAAAGAAAACAAACAAGGATAACAAGACAAAAATTTCATGAAATACATTAATGTACACAGCTAGGAACTTCAGTAAACTCAAAAGATAAAAGCAAAGATATCCACACCCACACATATGTAATCAAACTTTAAAGACAACACTAAAGAGAAAAATCCTGAAATCATGGAAAATGAATCATCACATACCTGAATTCTTCAATGGAGTTAATAAACTCATTAAAAGCCATAGCACCTAGAAAGAAGTAGGATGACATATTCAAAGTGTCCAAATGAAATAAAAATTTAAAAAATTGAATGAAGAATTCAAAAATATCTTTAAATTTTTAAGGTGAAAGAAAGTCAAAGATGAATAAAATCAGAGATAATTAGGGGACAACTATGTTTTATTAGAACTACCGGAGGAAGCCCTTACCTTTAGAACAATGTAACACCAAGCTGGGTGTGGTGGCAGAGCCCTATAATCCCAGCACCCTGAGAGGCAGAGGCAAGAGGATCACAAGTTTGAGCCCAGCCCAGACAGTTTAGTGATTTATTGAGAGTGTCTCAAAACAAAACAAAACAAATTTAAAAAAGACATAAGGATATAGCTCAGTGAGAAGGCCTTGATTTCAATCCCCAGTATTTTCATAGATAATCAAATAAATAAATTGCACATAATGCTGGGCAGAAATTTCAATCATCAAGAAAAAACAAAGAGCACTGGTAAAGGTACTTAATTTAAGTGATTAATGAAGACATGATAATTGCATATTAATTATATTTTCTTCTCTTAATGGATTCATTTGCAGAAAATAATACATACAAAATCTTATTGTTGGGACTTTAACATATAAAACTGAAAAAATTTGATATTAACATACAAAAGATGTGAATGAAAACAAAGTTTTACTGGTGTAAGAAAATGATGCCAGATGATAAATTCATACAAAAAATTTAGAAAGTCAGAACTAGAGAAACGGTAATACAACAGTTGTTATATTTTCTCTCATTTCTTCTTAAAAGCTGTAAGTTCATATAAATTAATAATGATATCAATCTCTTTCCAGTTAAAAGCATATATAGATATACAACAGTAAAAATGTACCAGGGAAGATGGAAGTGTGTACAGGTATAAATACATTTCCTACATATTACTGTAAATAAAGTATCATGAATCTGAAGTAGAATCTGACTAGGTAAGATATGCATTTTAAATCTTAGAGTCACTATTAAGAATGCAATCTTAAAAATGCACTAAAATCAGCCATAAAAGATATTACCTTGTGATAATAGCAAAAACCCAACTTAGAGTGGGCATAAGAAAAGAAAGAACAACACAAATTGGTAGCCATAAGCCTAATATCAATTTAAATATGAATGAAATAATCAATCAAATGTAGAGATTGTTACATTGGATTTAAGCACACCCACTAAAAAACAAAATCAAGATTCAACTGTATGCTGATTGCAGAAATATCTTAAAGACATAAAAATGCAAACTAATTGAAAGTAAAAGCATAGGAAAATATACATCACGAAAACAACAATAATAAGAAAGGTAAAGTAGCTTTTCTGTTTTAAAATGTATCTTTTTTAGTTTATGTTTATAGTATATAACGATCATACTCATCATGGGGGATTTGGACATGTACAGAATACTTTCTCAAAACACAGAAAGGAAAAATCATTTCAATTCATTCTATGAGAGTATTGTTTTGATATTGTAAACAGAAAAGACAGTACTACATAAGATTTCTTACAAATATAGGTGCAAATACATTTGGTAAAATGTTAGAAAATAATCCAGTAGCACGTTAAAAGGATTATATACCATAACCAAAGGGAATTTATTCCAGAAATACGAGCTCGGTTTACTGTCCAAAAAAATCAACTTGTATATAACCTGTATTAAGAGTTAAAGAAAAAACCCCACAAGATGGCCTTGATAGGTGCAGAAGATGCACTGGAAGAATAAAATACCATTTTAATAAATGCCGGGGGAGCACTGAGCCTCAGCTAGGGAGACCTGGAAGCGCTGTGAGACACGGAGACCTGTTGCGGCAACGCGAGAAGGAGCAAGACCCTCCGGCGAGGACGTGAGCCTGACTCCGCGGTGGGGAGACTCCTCACCGCGAAGGAGAGCGAAGCGGAGGAGAGCGAAGCAGAGGTCCTGAAGTCGCACTCACTGTTGGCCCTGTCAGCCTTGCTACAGGAGACGTCCACGGTTGCGTCCGCTTCATTGTCCAGGTAAAGGAGTCCCCCGGAGCGCGCGTAGTTACTTCAAAAGAACTAACAGTGTTTCCGCCAAACACAAGAGCACGGGCTGCTGCGGTGTGGTCGCACTTAGCTGTGCAATTGTTTCTCCACCATCCAACCCCACAAAGGTCCCTGCAGTAAAGGAGACATATGTTTCAGTGCGCCAGAGGAGTTCTGCACTCAAGAACCGAGAGACTGTGGTGTCTGCCACGTGGATCTTGGCTCTGTCCTCCTTAACTTCTCCCCGGAGTCCCCCACCACCGAGGGAACCAGGCTGCCATTACTGGAACTGAAGATCTGTGAGCCATGTCCACAGCCACTCACTGACCTGTGCACCCCTGCGGGCCTCAGGTGGAGGCTGTAGGGAAAAAGACAATAGATGCTGGGAGAAGAGGGGAAAAGTTTCAACACTCACACATTATTGGCAGGAAAATAAAATTTTGAATGATAACTTTGGTGCATTGGGGTGTGTTAAAGAAGTAATCTTTCTGTATAAAATTAAAAATATTTAAATTTCAGATGTATTAAATGCAGAATATGGATATTCGTTGTTATGATCATGTTTTAGCAAATTCTTGCAGGTGTTAAAATAAAAAAAGGAACGTAGGTAGATAATATTGACAGAAAGCCGAACTGTGAGTAGCAAAGAAAGAACTACCTATTGCTATAATATGAATGTTTGTGTTCTCCTCAAATTCTTATGATCAAATCTAATTCCCAGTGCGTTGATATTAAGACAAAAGATCTTTGCACGGCAACAGAGTTATGAGGTTGGAGGCCCCGTGAGTGGAATTAGTGGCTTTGGAGGAGGCCTGAAGAAGCCTATTTGCCCCTTTCCCCCTGTGAAGACCGGCAGGAGACCCAGACAGCGAGTTGGCTGGTCCCTTCCTTCTGGGCTTTCTAGTCTCCAGAACTATTAACAATACATTTCTGTTGTTTATAAGCATCTTAATTCATGGTATTTTGTTAGAGTAGCTCAAACAGACTAAAATGCCTATAATAAATTGTTGTGCAGTATAGCTGCCAAATCATATTTTGTAGTGTTGTGGAGAGAAATTGCATAAAAAAATACATTTTTGAATAAATATAAATTTATTTCGCTTCTATTTAATTGCAAAATAAGCAATTACAGCAGACAACTATGCAGAGAAATTTTGCAATTTTGTGTCAGAAATATTTATTCCATTTATTTTTAAGGTTAATCCAACCAGTTTGATTCATTCCATCATTTATTTGATTTGCAAAAGCAAACTATTCAAGAAATGCTAAATTAAATATAAGAGGTAAATTAATTTATTTGAAATATTTAAAGTTCTAAAGATTAAGTTAGAATTATATATGAATTTTGTCAGGTCTGAATGACTACACTTTTTCCCTTGACATTGCTACTTTAATTGAATTTAAATTAGATAACTATTGTGTTTATGCAGTTAATAAAAGGCATGTAAAGTACTGATAGATCATGTGAATTGACTCTTTGGAGTCTGTTGGGTAGTTTGATATGCGTGGGAAGCTCATGAGAATTCTTTTATAAGTGATGAACCCCAAATACCTAAGTCTGAGTCCATGTTATTTTGTACTTCAGTCTCACTTACAATTGAATAAATTAACATCCAGAGAGAGTAAAATTTTGCTCATTGGCCAATGATACATAGAAAATGTAACTCTGATTTTAAACTTTTGTAAATTAAAGTTTGGAAGGTTAATTCTTGAAATACAAAGTTGATCTGTTGTGAAAATTTGAAATAGCATTTTCATTTTCTAACAAAATTCTCTTCTGTTCATATTTATTTAAAGTGCTTATATGAAGCTATAATATACTTGCTTCTAAATTATAATAATGGATAAAATGAAAGGTTTTCTTGCACTTAGAACTTAGTAATCCTATGATGTTAGTAAATAGGTATTTATTCTACAAATAGAAAATCTAATGAGAAAATTAATCATACGCTAAACTGAAAGAATTTCCAACTATTTATAGACCAAAAGGTTCTTTGGACCAGGATATTCCATAGGAAATATTTCTGAATTTTCACAGATTAATTTTTTTTTCTTTTGAACAGAAAGGAAAGAAAATACTGTTTCTGTCTTTGATGGTTCCATTCTGTGATATGAAAATCAGACAAAGTACACACATATACAGTTACACAGAGAGGGGCACAATTGCAGACAAGTAGCTTTCTTTCACTAGTGTATATCACTTAAGGTTAATCTGTAACAATATAGGTTAACATTATATGCACCCATGGAACACTTGTCGAAACTAAAAGATTATTAAGCCATTGCTATAAAATAAATCCCGGAGTTTATTAAGTTTTAATCAACTTTCACTAATGTCTTTTCACTATTGCCTGATCAGGCCAGATGAACACATTTTATTTATTCATATTCCTTCTATCTCCTCATAACTATCAGTGTTCTTCAGTCTTCACTTATTTCTTGTGACCTTGATAGGTTTGAAGAGCAACAGCTAGGTATTTTGCAGAATGTCTCCAAATTCAGTGTGTCTGATACTTTTGCACAATATCTTATGTTATTGATATGACCTCTTACTGGTATTGCTAAGTGTTTCTCAGCTTTCTGCACCATAGTATAATTATTGTTTCTCTATCTATATTCTTAGAAGCAAAGAATTAAGCCTGACTCATATGCAAAGCAAGGGGAATTAAGCTCTATCTTGCGAATGTGGAAGAGTTTACATATGCTATTTAATTTTTTTCTGAAAGGAAGATTATTCCTTTCAATTTATTTAATCAGCATCATTATGGATTTCACATACATATCTCATATTCTGGGTTATAATCCAGTCCTACATTACTTTAAGCCATTGCTTAATTTTTTTAGCTCTGTTTATTGAACATTTTTCCAGGTAATCTCTGTTGGTCATTATCCTTCCTCTACTTCCTGTGCTTCTTTCCTGACACTAAAATATATTCCAGGCACGTTGCATATTTTCTTAACCTGGCACAAGTGTCAACTGTTTCTTTGAGAAACCTGGTTCCTTTCATTGAAGAAGAGTATTTACAAATCAAGATCTGTATATTTGGTTAGATGTGAATATTCTGACAGTTCTTCATAAAATAAATTCTACCCTTAACACATAGAATAAAAACAATAGTGTTAAATTTCAAAACCTGTGTTGTCTCCAGGAATACCACCTCAGACAATTTAGTTACATGAAAAACATTCAGAACAAAAATTAACTTTGTTTGACCTAACTGTCGTGGTTGTGTGAATCTGGTGGCAGCAGTGGCGGCTCCTGACTTCCGGGGCGGTATGTATAGTATGTTTTGGGGAGTTGTTCCCACGGAGATCTGCTTTCTCTAGCATTTCAATTTCTTTGTGAACTTCCTGTTTACTTGTAATATTTTCTATCCTTAACATAGCTGATCTTTCCCAATTTTCCAAAATAGGTAGAGCTAACTCTGGCACTAACTATGGGAAATAAAGTGCCAAATATGGGTAATCAATTCAAGGTCTATACCACACTGTATCGTGATATCTAATCAATTTGCAAGGCCAGTACTATAAAGGAATGCAAAGCAAATCCTGAATAATTATCTAGCGTGCTCATCCAGTCATCATTAAAAAGACTTCTGGATATGAGTCACGTTTGAACATGGAATTTGAGTTCACAGTGAAGCATCAACCTTGCAGTGGTATAAATATCAGGCAATAAATTTGTATACATAAAATGCATCAGTACTTTCAGGCCTTGTACAAGTCATGCTCTTTCTGTAACTTTCGATAGAGTACTGCAGGATTTATCTAGCATTGTGATAATGTTGGTTAGATAACATCGTTTAGAGATGAACAGCTCCAGGAACTGCCTAAGCACTTCTAAATGGTGAAATATTTTTCTTTGACATTCCAAAGCAGTTTTAGATCTGTTTTCACTAGTAGAAGAGACCCTTGCTGATCTGTATTTTGATCAAAACATCTTGGTTCCTCTTTTATAATTATCTTATTTGATACTCTTCAAATCTACAACCTGCTACTTTTTGTATATTTTAGGACTGACCATAAGTTCATAACTTTAAAGACTCAGAAGTATTGAATAGCAAAATATATTTCATTTATAAATGAATGAATTTAAAGGCGTGATATTTGTAGTACGAAGAAAATGATTTCCATCAGGAAATATTTTATAGCCTGCCTTTAAATTTTCTCCACTGAATATTTATTGTTTCAACCTTCGGGGTTTGAATTTCTTTCTTTATTTTTCTTTCTTTTTAATTTTCTTTCTTCCAAGAACATGTATTCAACATTGATCCTCTTCCACAGGGAGTTGACATGCAGCAATGTGTACCCTTATGTCATTCTGTCACTGTTGCGCCAAATATTAGCTTGAGGTAGTAGTTCTTTTTTAGTTACATAGTTTTTATTCTTTAATACTGGTGTTGAAAAAAAGGTTAAGTGCTTATTCCTTACTATCTTTCAAGCCCTAGAATCATGCTAGCATCGGGGTGGTGGAGTAGAATGATGCTCTTTGATATGGTGAAGAAGTTTTAGACATTGTAAGACCACATCAGGACATAACATGTAAGAATTTATATAATACCAAGACAGTAATTAAATGTGTTGTTCTTTTTCAGGAAGAAAATCAATTGCTTTTGTTCTCCATAGAGAGTGGGTTATGTCAATGCACCAGTGGGTATATTTATATGAGCCACATGTGACACTTTCCATTTCCTGCCATAACAAAGTACAACAAACTTAGTAACTTAAATCAGCATAAATTTATTACCTCATTATTTCCATAAATTGGAAGTCCAAATGTTTTCATCAACATTTACAAAGCCAGTAACATAGTATTTTTCTGACCCAATTCATGTCTCTTTTCTTAACTGTTGATTCTCATCTGTTCAGGATTCATGTGGTTACAGTAGATCCAATGGGATAATCCAGAATAGTACTGTTTTTATGTCTCTGTGTCAATCAGCCTTCCATTAAAGTAAAAAACACAGCAATAAATCAGCTTAGAAAGAGAAAAGATTTGTTTGTCTTATGACTTTGGAGGTTCCAGTCTACGATTGTTTGCCCATTGCTTTGGGTTTGTACTGCGGAGCACATCACAGTGGCAAGGTGTGGCAGAGCTTTTCATCTCATTGGCAAGGTGACAAGGAAATATAGAAAAGGAGAAGTGGGACCTGAAAACCATTAGAACACCCTCTACACCCTCTAGATCACTTCAAACCGCCCATTAGGCCACTACATATCTTTTTTTTTTTTTTTTTTTTTTTAAGTTTCCACCAAAAGTGCCACTGGCTGGGGACTAAGCTTTTAATACACGGACCTTTGGCAAACCTGCCAGATCCAAATTATAACAATCTGAAAATTTCTGTTTGTCAAATAATGTAAGAATTTCATAGACTCTGGGGATTAGAGAATTGGTCATTTACAAAAGCCATCATTTTTTCTGTAATACCACGTAATTCGTTAGGTTCATTATGCCAGTCAAATTTGAGCCACCATCTTAGATTATTTCAAGAACATTTCATGTTTTACTACTGATCTGGAGAATTGAATTGCACTGTGATAGACGTAACACACGTTATGGAATACAAACAAAATATCTGCAAATTGTACTAAACTAGTAAGGAGTGAGGCTATATTTCTGCTCTTATAAGGCAGAAGCAACTTCTCTTTGTTTTAGAACATACCATGCTCATTTTCTCTACATGAGCATTTCAGCTCTGTGAATTTTACATCTCTAGATGAAGGAGGTCTCTTATTTCTATTACTTTCTTAAAGTCAGTTGATAACACACGTTTTCTCAGCCCCAGCCATAACAAGACCCATAAGCATTCATATTTTTTTTTCACATCTACTTCTTAACAAAAGTAAATAAGGAGAATCTTGGCTTAATTTTATTTTTACCTTGCTCTTCAGATACTGTGTGTATGTGGGCATGCATCTGTGTGTGTGTTCTGTCTCTTAGTATCTGCAGAAAAGAAAATCAACTATTCATGTACAATACTCTCAGATTTATCTTGACTATTTAGATGAGGAATGGAATGAGATTGCCATTTTCATTGGCATTTATGGCAGCTGACAATTAATTCTATCTCACTGGCATCTGAGTTCCGCCAGTGTGAGATATTCTGTTTATTTTCCTCACATGCCCAGAACAGGACCTGCTGTGTAGTTGATCTAAGAATATGTGAGAATTTTTGTTGAGTAACAAATGACATCTGACTCTATAGACTTGTAAATCTAAAGATTTTTCTCATAAACTGTTGCTTCCATTTAATTTATTATATGTCATATTTCAGTTTTAATGGCTTCGTTGGTTTTCTTTGCTTTCTAAAAAACTTTATCAGTTTCTTAAGTGAAAATTGAAGAGAAAATTCTTTCACTTGCAGATGAACCAACAGCTAACTAAAAGAAAATCCATTGTTAAAAATCTGCTTCGAGGGGTTAGGGATTTAGCTCAAGTGGTAGAGAGCTTGCCTAGCAAGCTCAAGGCCCTAAGTTTGATCCCCAGCATCTGGCCCCGCAGCCAAAAAATTCTGCTTCTGCTCAAAGTCCTTCCCTTCAATGCCAAGGCCACACTGCCTCAAATATAATTGCCATTTCCTAGGTAAAACTTACATGATAATTGTATCATATCATATCATGCTTATTTAATTTTCACAATGTAGGCATTTTCTCTTTATTGTGAAGGAAAGCATTATATTTAAGTTATTCAGTCTTCAAATTGAAGATAAATCCGTTGTCCTTGTTTTAGCCCTTTGGAATCTCAGGTAATTGTCTTTGAGTCTTTTTAGACATGAACACTGAAAAGCAGTGTGGAAAGCCACTTGTCATTTTTCCTTCAGAAGATATAAATGTTCTACTCCACTTTGGGGAGAGTATTAGAAGGTTTCAACCTCTTTTCCTTTAGACTTTGTCTTGCATAGCTGACCTTGGAGGCACAACTTGTCTACTTGATAACTTGTGGAGAAAGCACCTGTATGACTTAACGTGTTTGGATCCTCATTCTTCAGACTGGCCTCCTATGCAGATGAATATGTTCTGCTTTCTAATGGGACTCGTGGCCTTAGCAAAGAAGAAGTGTTCTGTACTGACTAGGCCCATGACTCTGCGAACCATCTGGGTGTCAGTTAGCAATGATTTGATATCACTCTTATTTCTAGATGCTTAAGGCAAAATATCCACTACAGTTCTTATCAAAACTTGGAACTGATATTTTGATCTAAACTTGTTCTGTTTCAAAATTGGGAAATTGACAGTAGTTTACCTAAATCTCTAAAAATTATCACTTCTTTAATTATGAAAATCTAAACTAAAAGGTCTTCTTCAACTATGCACACATTAGAACAGAATTATTGCCTATAAAACTTTTAGCTATTTCATATCTATTTCATATCTACTTTGAATAAAGTTAGGTACGTGGATAAATTATATGTGGCCTCATTAATTCAAAACAAAGAGAGAGAATTAGATTTAGAATTAAATATAAGAAAAAAATGGGCTATGCTAAAGCACTGAAGAAAGAACATGAGAGAAGACACTCTTGTAAATTACAATTCTTATCATGTTGTCATTAAAGCTTTAAAGTCAGTAAATTAATTTCTACTAGTACTAGACAGTGATACTAATTTAAATCTGGACATGACAGTGTATTAATTTAATGAACTTAATCTTAAAGGAAATAGTTTTGAGACAGAGAAATGAGCTGGCATCCAAACTTGATGTGCTGGTTGCCCCAGAATTGCCCTTTATTAATCCTATCCATGTTTCTATCACCAGTCATGTTGTTCATCAAGATTAACTGTCGCAAAGATGTTTGGAAGAAAATCTGGGAAGAAGACAGAGAGTAAAATGTAGAGAAGTCGAAAGATACTGAATAAGCTTATTGAGGACAGTGAGGTCAACTATAAAATATACAATTTCATGCTTAGTTTATCCACTCCGATAATTCTTATATTTTATTTTTTTTCTATTGTGTATCAGTTACTAATTTTTTATTTATCAAAATAGAAATTGCTTCTTATTTTTGTCACTGAGTGACTCCTACTATATGTTAGGGTGGACCCATCCTACTGGTGTTTCATATTTTATTTGGCAAAATTTGAGGGAACATTCTATATACAGGTGATAATAATAGAAAATGTGAAGCAAAATGTTCAACCTTATATATTTTGTTGTAGGGCACAGAGGTAGTATTGATGACCTTCTAGGCAAAGTGAAATAGATCAACAAATATACAAGCCCAGAGTAAAATTGGCCATTGAGTTTTCTTTTTCTTTTTGGCCACATCATGTATTCTGAGGTTTCAGAGATAAAATGGATTTACTTTTGATGATATGGAAAATACGTATGCCTCATGTTGTTCCCAGAACTGTGGTTAGAGATGAGATTATAATAAGATTAGTTTCATGTTATATGGACTCATCACAATGCAACATGGGACCGTTGAAATTTAAAAAAAAGTACTTGAGGGGATTTAAATTTAATGTGAATGTACTTCAAGGGAGGTAACAGACACAAAGAAACAAGATCAAGTAAATGCAGTAGATAATAAAAGGACATAGGATACTGAAGTCTTAATTTTTACTGTTTTCCTTGTTATTCTGAGTTATAATATGCACAATACAGAAATTTTATGTTTTAAATTCCTTTGAATAGTGACCTAAACTTTAGAAAGCTGAACTTCAGAGTTCAAATTCAGTTCATGAAATCCATTTTCCAAAATGCAGGAAAAGTCATGTTTTGAAATATAAGTACATCATCCAAAAGTTAATTTCTGCACTTGCTATTCTGTTCCCCCAATGTTCTCAAATCGTACAAAAATACATTCCTAGGTTCTGTAGCCAAATGTTTTTTTTTTTCTCCATGTATTAGTAACATATCCCAGTTGGATGAGAATATGCAATGTTCCTTCCTTCAAAACACCTTAAAATTCAGCTGGCATTTCATATATTTTTTACATGCTTGTAAGAAATATCTAGGGAAATGTATTTCCTGTGGATGAAATCTGATTATTAATCTTTTCAAACAACTACAATAAAAAGCAAATCTAAAAAAATAGGGGATTATGGAAATGTGATTTCAATTCTAAATTCGATTAACCTAATTTTCTAATGAAAGGTAAAGTGACCTAATAATGCTCAAAGCTTCAGTCTATTTGAAGAGCTGGATCAGGCTCTGGAAGTTCATTGACATGATGTAAATTGAAAGTGTTCCTGTCACTTCTAAGTCAGGGTGCTTCTGAATAGGCACCCTTTAGGCACAAGAAGCCAACAGAAGGGTTAGGAATTCCATGGCAACGCAACCTTAATCTATTTACTAACAATAGTTTGCCTAATCCTGTGTAAATTAAGCGTGCACAGGGTTATGACAAATACAAACAGAGATACAAAGAAAGAAAGAAAGAAAGAAAGAAAGAAAGAAAGAAAGAAAGAAAGAAAAAATGAAAACCAAACAAACAAGATACAAGATACCAGAAGAATTCCCGGGAGTCACAAAAGCAATAGACTACTGGAAAATAAGAACAGCTGGTACTTTTCACTTGGTTTGTAGCAATCAGAGACAGAGTTGGGGTGCTGAGAATCAGGAAAGTAGCCAAAGGCATGAACCTCCATATGATTATTGCACAGAAGGAAGGTACATCCAAAATGCAAATGTAATTATGAAAGTCTGCTTTACATATATGGACTGCATGCTTGCCTAGTTCATAGTTTTTGTGTATTATGCAAATCTCTTATTTTAAATTTCACTAGTAAGACATTTTAATAGTTTTGAACAAAATTTAAAGAAGCCTGCTTTCTATGGAAATTGGCAGGTTTTATTTGTGCAGCTTACCTGTCTTTTATATTCTTATCATGATTTGTACTGTTTTTCTCACCTCTTACACTCTTTTCCATATGTAGTCTTACAAATAAACTTAAGCAATGTACTTATGAACATGAACATGGGTTGCACTGCAGGTCAAAGGGCTGGTTAGCAGGTTTTGCCGGCTACATCAAGTGATCCCTTATCTGGCAGATCTGGCTATATGCAGAGGTGTGTGCTAGATACTGAGCAAATACATAAGAGTCTTTAACAAGACATCCATTTTCATATATATATATATAAAACAGGATGCATACATTTACCTATGTGAGTATTTGCACATGCGTATTTTGTTAAACACTCTGTGTGTCTGTGTATGTGTTTGTGTAGGAGAAACAGAATGACGTGTTTAAACGTAGGATGCATTAATGAGAAGGCTAGTAAGCATTTCTGAGGGCTGAAATAGGGTTGAGTCCAAACATTGTCAAGCAGGCATAAGAGCTGAGCACCCTGCGTGATTAAAAATGGGGAATTTGGGAGAACCTGGAGACTGGGAGTGTGGAGGTTGTGGAACCAGAATGGGAAGGAAATAGAATGAAAGGACCCCTAATTTAGAGTAACCATAGAACAGAATTTAGGAAATAATATCTACTAAGGATTGAAAGACTTTTGCCATAGATATTTAATTTAAAACTTTATAGTCCCACAATATAATCTTCATTATATATCTGCCGTCTCTCATTAATGTATTTGGACATGACATATTTCAATCATACATAACAAATATTATCATTAAAACACAGGAAACTATTATTTAGATATAGAAATTTAGTGCTTACAGTCAGAATTGAAGACTATTTTATATAATTTTCCCTCCAGAGGTAGCTACGACCCTGATTTTCATTTATTATGCTCCTACATGTTTATACACATATAAAAGTATGTTATTTAAGTGAATAAAATAGACATTTCAGTGTGTTTACTCATTAATCCATTACACGCTCCATACTACTATTGTGGATGTATTTTGGATAGTCAGTTTGTTTTTACAAATAATTTATATTTGTTATTAGTTATTTTATTAATACTTTTTAGTTATTTTATTAATACTTTTTTCTTAATTGCTTTAATACTGTCTTGAGTATTACCACATTTCCTTTATTTTAACAGTAATTCTTAAGAATGTAGTGTGAATACTTGATTCTGTGTGAATACTTGATTATTTAACATTTCTATTTCATTCCTAAAAATATTGAAAGAATCCAACTGAGACACCCCTGGTCCCAACATCCACTTACAACCCAGCCTAATGCACACAAAGTGCAGACAAAGACAGAGCAGCTTTCTTGATTTCTCTTTCTTGGGGTTGAGCATCATTTTTGTTGTTGTTGCCTTTTTCATTTTTCTAGCCTTCTAATTCCTGAGGCTACAGGCTGTTGACCACTCCGGCATTCTCTAGGGGTCCTACCCAAAGCACCCATTGAGTTCTTGGGTTTCTACCCTTTGTGCTTGAGAAAGTGACTCTTATCTCTGTCCCAATCACCACCATGAAGGGTTGGATGTTGCTGCTTAAGGTTCCAACTCTATTTTTCGTTCTGTTTATTTATGAACAATGAAATTTATATTTCTTTCTAGAAAGCTAAGGTATGTATTTATTTAGTGAATAACAACTAATTGAACACCAACTCTGTGCTAGACATCGATTCTTAATACAAGGCACATAGCACTGATTGAATAAGGCAAAGTCCTTTTCCTTCATAATATTAGTTTCATGTCATCTGTTATCATACTTATTTGATAGTAAGACTTATTTGTTGATGATGATGTTGCTATTGGTGGCTTAGGGATAGCTACTCTATTGAATTGCTGGAAGTGACTTCCTTGTTCCTCGTATTAAACCAAATAGAACTGATAAAATGTATTAGAATGATTACTAAACATATTACTAAGCATATGGATTAGAATGATTACTAAGAACTCACAATTCCAATTTTTTCCTCATTTGTTTCTTTTTATTTTAAAAGGTTGTCGATAATGTTAAACTTTTCTGAGTGATTAATACCAGTAAATAACTCACAATATATTTTAATATTTTATTTAGCCATTAGTTAGCATGATATAAGGTGCTCTATAAATAATAATTATTTATTTCCCTTTGCTTTGAAATAAATTATTTCTATAATACTGCCACAAAAAAAAAAAATTTAACAGCACAAGAAACAGATGTATCTTACAATATCACACAGTAAATTGTGCTGCTTCCTCAGTAAAGATTTCATTAAAGGAAAATTTCTTGATCTGAAAACGAATGCCCACTCTATTCATTGCCTTGAATCAGCGATAATCATCCTCTAATTATAGTGCTGCAATTCTCCGCCTTTATGCCATCACTTTGAACATGACCATGATTTACGGGTCTCTTCTGGTGGACACTTAAAAAGTAAGTAAAGAGACCGATATCGGTGCTTTTGAAGTAATTAATATTGAAGTTACCGCGGAAGCCGTGGTGGTTCTGGAACAGTCTGTTACGTGCCATGAATTCTCATTTCAGGTGTATTGTATCTCCCCTTGAGCTTGTTTACGCTTGTCAAGCACGATGGTAACTGGTCAATACTCCTGCTTCACTATGTTCAAGATATGTGACTCATACTGCGCACGGAGCCTGGTTTCTTCCCATCTGCTCTGACCACAGGACAGGAGACAGTTACCTTATAATACTGTATTACTGTACCATCCTCAGGGTTCCAAAGCAAAATACTACAGACTTGGTGTCCTACGCAACAGAAAGCTATTTTATCACAGTTCTGGAGACTGAAGCCCAAGATGAAAGTGCCAGCAGAGTTGGTTTCTCGGGAGGTTTTTCTTTCCAGCTTGCAGATGTGCAATCTCTTGCTGGGTCTTCACATAGACTTTACTTATACATGTATGAAGAGAATCTTACAGTGTCTCTTTCTCTCTCACATGGACACCATTTCTGCTGAATTAGGATGCTACTTTCATAATTTCATTTAAATTTAATTGATTCTTAAATACCCTATTTCCAAATACAGTCCCCTTGGAAATGAGGGCATCAACATAGCAATTTTGAATGGCTGGCAGTTTGTTCCATGACAGATATCTTCCATCAGCCTGCTTTATTTACCTTTCCTGAAGTCGTGTAGGACGTAATGTTAATCCAACATGCGAAGTCATAGGTTGCAGAGTTATAAGATACTATAATCACACCATTATTGTGGTGTTTGTTTAGTATTTGTGCTTTATTTCTATGCACCTGCTGTGGCCATCCTAATAAATGCACGGATTTTATAAGGTATAAGAGCGGTGTCTTTTACCTGGTGCTGTGGGAATCGCTTCCATTCATTATCCATCATATTCATGTCAATATTCAAGGCAAAAGAGTTTGAATCACTACGTCTAAATCAAAACTTGAGAAATCGAGTCTTTTAAAACCTCATAGGTTATTCTACAATTTTCTGGGAATTTAGAGCATCTATTTAGGTAATTTGCATACTCAATGTATTGGCCACTCATGATTGGTACTACAGCTGATGAGGTGGAAAGTTCTTCTCCGGAGTAGCTTGATCACTCATAACATTTCTTTTGCTTATCACAGAACACGGCATATAATAGGCCTTCCAAATGTGTTTATAAACTTAATTATCAGATGACAGAGGACAGTAATAAACCAACAAATGTTACAGGAGAGTGATGAAAGACAAAGATACACTTCTAAAATGTAGCAGAATAATATAACTTCTACTGTTCAGAAATTTTTGACAGACATTTGAGAGAGGAAAATAAAGGAATGAGAGAGGAAATATGAGATTTGAGAAAAACATGAGAATGAGAGGGGGAAATTATATTTAAAAGCCTCAGAAAAGCTGAGTCAAAATTTGGAATAATAATTTAATAGTACCAAAAGATGACTGAGTCTTATGCAGATGCTGTATTATTCTTTAGCATGAGTCATACACTCTTGTTTTATTTATAATTCTACTGCCATGTTCTGTAGTAATATAAATCCTAAAACAGAGCAGGGTGCCCCCCAGCAGGGCTTGCTCTACTTTTCCACACAATTTTCCTTAATAAAATCTGAGAGTTTGCATAGGCTGACTGTTCTTACAGCACAACCAATTGGTATAGCACAACCTTACTTCTTTAAAAACATCAAATGTGAATATTCATTCTTCTGGCACATAAGGAAACAACTTTAGTGATTAGGCATATTTACCTCTGTAAGGAAAAGAAAAATAATACATCAAATTTTGAATCCTGTGAAATAAAACTAAGAAAATCACAGTTACCTCTAAGGTACTAAGAACAATTTTTGAGTTGGGTAAAGGTAAGTACTTTCTCAAAAAAACCTACATTTGCGATTGATACCTACAGCAGAATTGTTTCTGTAAAGAGATATTCTGCTTGACTAAACTATATTTTCACACTTAAGAGTCACAGTAGGAAAACCATGTTCCAGACAGTGGATTATTATTTTTTTTTTAACTTAAGGATCAATGGTTGTCTTTAATTCAGAACAAATGACCCCTTTGAATTTTAAAATGGGGAAATAAATAAGTCTGGCTTTCTCAAGAGACAGTGAGAAGACACAAACACGTTAACTCCTAGTTCTCAGATTCAATGAACTCAAATCAACCCGCAGCTAACTAAACTGTAATATCCAATAGCTTTTTCAATGGCCTAAGTGAAATTACTTGACAATTCCAGTTCAATTCCTGAACATAGAGGGCAGATAACTACAAAACATGCCCCAACTGGTGACTTTGTGCTCAGCTACACCCATGTCTTCACATTAAAGGAGCATTTTTCTCTTCTACAAAAGAGACATGAAATAGAGACAGGAAAAGTTTGAGATTCAAGAAGTAATATCAAAGCAAGGACTACTGAATTAAAATAGGAAAACTGATGGCAGTTGAAATGCGAACCCTCTTTCTAAATCTATACTTTTCGCATCTAGTTTTGAATACTTTAAGAGACTCCTTTTAAGATAACTTTTCAGCAGATAATATGGAATTTCTCTCTGAATAAATTGTTTTTCTTTCTCAAAAATTAATAATAAATTGAAAACAGAAGCATATCATTATAAAATAACTGATAGTGTGGTGGACTTATTGTGGTCAACTCGAGCAGGACCTGCCAGATGGACAGAGTTGGTGTGATGCTGGCCATGGAGGATCCACCTGAGAATTGTTGCTTGCACAATATAAAGAAGGGGAGCAGAGGACGGCAGCCGGCTGTTTCCCAGGAGCAGCTCTGTCACCTCGGTTTTCCTGAATGAACTGGGCTGTACTTGTCGCAGGAGGAGCTTGGGGCCTTGTTGTCCTCGGACATGGCTGCCTTTCTTCGGGGAGTTCTGGCCTTCATCTCTCTTCTGAGTGTCCTCTCTGGCTCCAGGATAGATTTCTTTACCCTTTTAGTACAGATGTGAATGTACCCGGGACATTGCTGCTGGCTCCCAGCTCTTGATTAGATTTTTGGGGTCTCCAGTGCCTAGACAGACATTCTGCACTCTTCCTACATTTGGCTTGCATGTGTGAATAATGTAATTTGTAAATGTCCTGTATTAAATTTGCTCTCTTGCAAACAAACCATTGGCTCTAGAAAAGTAACTAATACAGTCAGCCTTGATTCTCTTATTCTGAAGTGACCCATTTGCTTCAAAACTGTGTATATATAGTATATACACTAAATATTACATATCTTCCAGCATATGCTTGTTTTTTATTCTTTTGACGTATAATTCTAGCATCTCTGTAAAAAAAAAGAGGCAAAATAACTACATATGATATCATCCTGAAATGTCTTTAATCTAAAATAAAATTACAGTAATATTACAACCTGTGGCATCCATTTGTTTTGTTGTCCCCTCACCCTTTTCAAATTCTTGCAGCTCTGAAAATGCTCTAAGAAGCATTTATTGATTTGAGCAGAATAATAATTTTATCTTAAAATATTTTCTTGATGTTTACAAGCTTATTTTCATCATTTTTATTTCCGCTATATCTGTGTAGTCTAGTATAATGTGCATTAGCAATATTTTTATAAAATTAAAAATTACACTAGATTATAATAATGGAGAAAGCAAGATGTGAGGGGGGAGAGATATCTGAAAAAAATATGGTTGAATAGAGAATAAAGAGATGGAGAGAGAGAGAGAGAAAAATGAAAACTAGCGAAAAGTTCCATTATTGTTCCAAGCATCAATTTAAGCTTTCCTATTCCAAGGACAACCCTACATTAACATTATAAATTATTAACTTTTCAAATAAATAAATAAAAATATATAAATGGAACAGCATGCATAGCCCATATTATTATTTTTCATTTGCAAGTCTAGTATTGCAGTTTTGTCAGTAGAACATGAGGGTCTGGGGATTTAGCTCAGTGTTTAGAGTGCTTGCCGTGCAAGTACAAGGCCCTGAGTTCGATCCCCGGCACAAAAAAAAAAAAAAAAAAAAAAAAAAAAAAAAAAAAGAAGAAGTCTCAAAGTATAAGAGCAAAATGGTGCACTTTGGGCTTTCCATATTTATTTCCAGAATAATCATCAATTTTTTTCAAGAGTAGTTCACTTACTAACATCAAGAGCCATATGTCAGTAACCATAATTTTTAATGCATCTTGTTAAAGATATTTAAAAAGATGTTGCACTGGCTCATTAGAGACTTTCTTTTTCTAGAAAGAGCACTCAGAGAATAATAAGTGAATATGGTAAAATGTTCAAACACAATGCTTTAGTGTGATTCAGTCAGAAATTGAATTTGCATAATTCTCTTAGACTCTCTGTGTCCATTTTTCTCCTCTACAATAGCAATAATAATAATAATAATACATCATTAGGTTGTTCTAAAGATTAAAATAAAGTAAAATGTATTTTACCTTCCACTTTGCTTTAGAACAAAGCTCACTTGAGGTTAGCCACTTATTTTCTCTGGAAAAGTTCTTTCAAATTCTATACATGTATGAATTAAATATCTTTATTTTCAAAAAAGGGTACATATTCCTCTGGATCCAATGGCAGTTATGGAGTCAAAATATGTATCACATAAATTAAAGAAATAAGTAGTAGAATCTGCTCATATTTATTAGTCAGAAGTCTAATTTATCTTTCTGCAAAATAAACAAAAATTAAGATAGCTTAAAAATGTCAAAGAATACTCCTCTCAAATAAAAAAAGAATTAGTAAATCAAACATTGAGAATGAAAAAGTGTACAGCCCCAGGACTTCCAGCAACTAGGATCAAAGCCTTCGTCGCAGCACTCTCCCCTTTACCTCGTCTTTTAGTTTTGACTATATCGATGCTAAATTTCATCAGGTTTTCCTTGCATTTAGATACGTGGGCAGAAGCACCTGCTGGAGACACAGATTATCACAGCTGATCCAGACGGAAAGGCTTCCTTCCACCTTCCACCTTCTGCTACCTTTAGCTTAAGATCACGGAGCAGTTTTTCCCACAGTGGCTCCGTTTTCGTGTCCATGCTGTGACCTAATCACCATGAACAGATTTTTATAGTTTTTTTTTTTTTTTCCTTTTTAAGAATCTTATTTATCCTACTATTATCATGTGTAGAGGAGTAGGGTGAACTGGGCTTTCATTAGGGTTTTACGTTTGGTATGGAGCAGCAAGAAAATAAGACTTTCTTTAGCAAAGGAAGGGATATTAGCAGTTAAGACAAGCAGTTTACAGGAAAATTCAAACTCTTTGTGTTAAAATCGAATGTTTCATTTTATGATGTGATGTATAGGTTGCTTGAACAATTGCTAATATGGTGAAACTGTTGCTCTGGAGTCAAATGGAAAGGATAAATTTACCATTAACCAGTTTTCAAAAGGTGAAAAATAGATTTCAATTAAGATAAAAAACTGAAATGCTTGTTTTTCACCTGTACTTACAAATTTTAAATGCTAAAAATGGGTACAATGTAGGTGCTCTGGTTCAAAGAGGATTTCTTTAAAATTCAAAATATTAAAATTTCAAAAAGTGGGAAGTATTTTAAGTGTAAT
>PVJO010011104.1:24249-61314 GCA_004026905.1 Hystrix cristata
TTTTTTTTTTTTTTTTTTTTTTTTTTTTTTTTTTTTTTTTTTTTTTTTTTTTTTTTTTTTTTTTTTTTTTTTTTTTTTTTTTTTTTTTTTTTTTTTTTTTTTTTTTTTTTTTTTTTTTTTTTTTTTTTTTTTTTTTTTTTTTGTGGTGCCAGGCATCGAACTCAGGCAGCACTCTAATCACTGAGCAAAATCCCCAGCTGTATTGTATTTTTGAAGTATAATTTTTTAATTGGATATGTTCTCGATGACAGAATTTAAGTGTTTGTAGATACTATATATATAAGAAATTGCTTTCTTATTGAAAGAAACAAGCATATTTTATAAGCAAGGAAGATTGTTTTTCTTGACATAACTGAAAATACCATCTGTACTTATTACTTATTAAATAAAACAT
The DNA here is from genome assembly GCA_004026905.1 of Hystrix cristata. Classification (NCBI taxonomy): domain Eukaryota; kingdom Metazoa; phylum Chordata; class Mammalia; order Rodentia; family Hystricidae; genus Hystrix; species Hystrix cristata. Next base: position 24,644 of record PVJO010011104.1, read on the forward strand.
TATTTCTAAAAATAGTACATAGATTTTAATGTAGTTTGATTAAGCCATTAGTTTACATACAAAAAACTCTTCTTTATATATACCTCTCCATGGAAATAAACTTCAATTCACAGACTCATGTAAGAAAAATATGCAGGATTTTGTTGTTGCTGTTTTTGCTTCCCCCCCCCCCAAGAGTATTCACACAGATATGGTGTTCATTTGTTCTGAATAGTCATACCCAAAATGGCATGGTGAGCTAGCCCTAGAAAGATCGCTAGATTTGGATTTAAAAACAGAAAATATGTGTTTTATATGTATTGCAGAGGTAGAGTTAGACTATAATGAATATACAGAATTAAAACAAAGAAAAATTCTTAAAAATTTTCAGTGTTGTGAGAGTACATTTTGAAAATTGGTGGAAATATAAGTCGGGCAACTGGATTTACATCATGCTTGAAGAGTGACTAGAAGTTAAGCAGCAACAGAAGCATGTGATCAGATAAGAGTAATTTTATGTTAGGAGTCAATCAATATTTAAAAACAATTCCTTTATTATGTCATTGCGATTTTATCTTACTATTGTTTCCTGCATTTTAAAAATCTCCAACCTATTTATCTTTTAATAAAAAAGGAGTCCAGTACCTCTCATTACTGACTGTCCCATTGCATTATACAAAACTTTTGTTTAATGTTTGAACATGCAGCTTTGCTACTATTTGAATTCGTTCCTCAAATTTCATGTATTGAAAATTTAATCCCAATGTGATAATGTTAAGATGTGATTAGTTGTTCTTGCAGGAATGGGTTAGAAATTGCAACAATGAGTTCCTGATTTTAAAAAAAAAGGTGAATTTAGCTAACCTTCCCTTCCTTCTCCCTTTTATATGCACATAATCAGTCTCTCTTTCTCTCCAAAAAAGTTTGTATTCTTTTTCTAGAATCAAAGTAGAAGATAAATATCACAAATCAACTTCTCAACCTCTTGGGGATTGGTGGTTATAGATACAGTGTAAAAGAAACGAAGGGCAGGGAATAGGCTAATTGTGGGCAGGAATATTCTTCTTTTTTTTCTGGGAATGAGCAGAGATTTTCCCAAAACTGGCTCACCACCTTTTTTTATTCCTTTTATGATTCTTTCAGTTCATTTCCATGGTAATTGTCAACTGTTGTGGTATAGGCATGTAGATAGGCTAATAATGAATTAAATAATGACTTAAATAATATTTAATAATTACATAATAATTTATTAAATATTTTATTATTAAACATTTAATAAACATTTATTAAATATTTTATTATTAAATATTTAATAAATAATTAAATGATAATATTTAATAATAATAAATAATGAATTAAAATGTTGTCTGGTGTTCAGTGTGGCAGCCATCATACCCACTTGCTCTCCCGCTGGAAGAGGGACTTTTGTCCTACAGAGATCCCATCCTCTAATGTTAACGTGATTAAGGGTAGGTATAAATTCATCTGTGTCAAACAGGCAGCACACATTTGAGGCAAGGTAACATCTCCTCTTATTTTCACGCCTCCTTCTTGAGAGATGTTGAAGGGTGATGACATACATTCTATAGCTTCCTGAAACTGAATTCAGGTGTCATTAAAGAACCCACTAGGGGAGTGAACGTTTTCCCTAGCTAATTTTAAATAAGATTGGCTATTTGCTGCTGATGGGATTATCTGTCAAGACCCCTGAATACCTATCATTTGTACATTTTTTGTCTTCCAGGCTTTTATTAAGATGAGACCAGAAAATTGAAGATGAGGAGTTTCAAAGAGCAGAGGGAGAAAAATAGCTAAAAGAGGCCCCAAAGGTGCAAAAACCAGGTAATGTTTGGAAGGGCCTCTTTTAACCATGTTCAACTATCTTCTGCAATGATTGCTGGGCTTTGGTCATGGAGACAATTCCCTTCCATTTTCACCAAAAGCTTATAAGATCCCTCTTTCTATGGATCCACTGACATTTACATAGAAACAATAGGATGTGCTGGGTGTCCACTGTTGTTTCTGGTCAGTATTACCTTAGGAAGAAGCCTGACATTTAATCCTAGTATTAAGAAGAATCATTTTCAATTATACAGCAGAAGATAGAAAGGAATCAAGTATGCCCAGGGAGCCAAATGTAGCTATTTCTGCTCCCGTGGTGGGCACTAAACACCATAGATATTTTGGTACAATTTCTATTTTAGGGCCCAGTTTTTAGTATCTGGCCTCCAATTTGCAGTCCTAGTTTCAACAGAATGACAGTGTATGAAATGAAAATGACAAAATAATATTGGTCAGCAGCTAGAATATTTATATTGGCATTTTCACCCCAGGAGCACCTATGCAAGAAGACGGATCTTTATCAAAGGGACAATTGAAGATATACATAATGGCAGTATGCTAAGACTTGCTGAAGACTATATTCCCAGTAGAGGTAGTGAGACCTGGAATTTAGACTTCTCATGGCTGAGAAGGCTTTTTGCTTTGCGCTGATGATCAACAGAGTCAGAGCAGAGGGTCATACATGAGACAGGCCTGGAGGCAGAGTACACATGCTTTCTTGCCCTTCCACTCTCCACCAGGGAATGAAACCACAAGAAGTTCCTTGTCAGATGCACACCCCTCAACTCTGGACTTCAGGGCCTCCGGAAGTGTGGGAAATAAACCTCCATTCTTTCAGATTACTCCCAGCTATTTCCTTTTCCTCCTCTCTCTCTCTCTCTCTCTCTCTCTCTCTCTCTCTCTCTCTCTCTCTTTTTTAATAGCAGCACAAAATGGACTAAGCTCATTTTGGAACTCTTTTTCTCTTCCATTTTGTGGTAAACTTCAGAGACTTTTTTTTTTTTAATTTATTTATGTAAAAAACATTGACATTCCCACTGTCAGATGTATTTCTAAAACATCATGTTCTGGCAGATTTCAGCTATGGATGGGCTGTGAATATTACCTGGCTGCTATTTATGTCTTCCAGTTGTCTTTAGTGATTTTCAGTTTGATCATGATGTATTTAAATGTGAATTTTTTTTTTTTTTCTAAGTAACTGGGAGTTGCTTAAGTGTATGGACTCTATATCTTATTAAGTCTAGAAACTTCTCAGAAGAATTTCTTCCAGTATTTTCTCTTTCCAATTTTTACATTCAGTTATGTTATCTTCACTTATCCAATTTTTAATATTTTCTGAACTTTTAAAATATTTTGTTTGTAACTTTTTATTCCAAAATATATGTATTTTTCATCAAATGAATTATTTTACTGTGATTATTCTGCTGTTTAATTCTTATGGAATTTTCAATCTGAGTTGTGAAATTTTTGTCTCTTTTTAACAGTATATCTCTTAGCTCTCCATCTGTCTGTGCATATATTGTCTCCCTCTCTACTCTCCACGAATTTCTTTTCTAATTTTCTTCTAATACTTTAATATGATTAAATATTATTATTTCATACATTAATGTATATTAGTCTTTAATATTTATTTAATTTTCATAATCTAGTGGCTTGCAACAATAAAAATTGATTCTCTTAGCCGTGGAGATCAAAGATGTGATTTCCAAAACTGAGTTGTCAGCTCAGCAAGTTCATTCTCGCTGTTCCAGGGAAGAACCTATAACTTGTCTCTTCTGGTTTCTTGGCTCTTTGGCGTGTGGCTATTTTAACTCCAGTCTGTTTCCATAACTACGTCTCTCGCACTGCCTCTAATTCTACTGTTTCCATTTTGTACTTATAATGTAGGGATGATATTTCCAAACTAAAATGTAACTTAGTCACGTCTGTGAAACCTCCTTTATCATACGAGATAATATACTTGTGTTTACAGATCATAGAAACTAGTAAGTCAACATGTATGAAGGTCATTATTCAGCCTGCAGTAATATGTAATTATTGTGATATGTAATCTTATCTGTTTTTTCATTCTGACTTTATCAAGCCTTTTTTTCTTTAATATTTTATGAAATAGAAATCTGCAATATTTACTACGCTATTCTTATGATGGTGAGTTCTGTGGTCAATTCTCTACCAAGGGTAATTTTTTTTTTTTTTCCTGCTGAGATCTGGAGGAAATATAAATTCAATCTACTATAATCTTTTTTTTTTAATTTTTGAAAAGTCAAATAGTTTATATGCAGTTCCCCTGCATAGCCAGGTGCTATAACATTTCACTGGAATCAATTTCTATTTCATTTCTCCCAAAAGCCTTGAACATGAGAGAGAAGATTCTTTTTTTTTTTTTTTTTTTGGTGGTGCCGAGGATCGAACTCAGGCCCTTGTGTTTGCAAGGCAAGAACTCTAATCACTGAGCTAAATCTCCAGCCCAAGAGAAGATTCTTTACCAGCACATTTTCATCAAATTGTTTTCTAGTTAATTATTTCTCTTGTGCTATGCATTTTTGTCGTTTCTTTTTTGTTTTTGGCACTTGGAATTGAATACGGGGCCTTTGTACTGAGCTATCTTTCCAGTCATTTATTTTTATTTTGAGACAAGGTTTTGCAAGTTGCTGTGTGGTCGAGGCTGGACTTGAGTTTGTGATCCTTCTAACTCAGACTCCCAGAGTACACGCATTACAGACATGGGCCTTTCATTATCATAGATACCACGTATGGTGAATTCTTACCTAATTCATCAGACTGCTCTGGTACAAGTCCATCAATTTACAACACGTCCATCAATTTACAACACGTCCATCCCACAGGTGCAAATATTAATGATAAACAGCAGCTTCAGAAAATTTCCCTTGTCCAAGTTTTGTCTCCAATATTTGTTACAACTTCAAAGAAATTCTATTTCTCATTGACATATATATTTATTCTTTTGAAAAGTTTATTTTTAATTTTATTTGTACACATTTGCACTACATAATGTTTACATACTTTGTGTCGAGTCGGTTCACGTATATAAACATCTTAATTCCTTTTTTAATTCCCTCCCCTCCCCTCTCTATCTCTTGATCCTCTGCCATTTGGGAAAGTGTTATCTCCTTACTTCTTATTGTCTGTCCTTTATTTTGCTCTTTATTTATAATCTGGATATCTCATGTTAGAGAAACCATGAGATGTTTATGTTTGTGTGTCTGATTTATTTCAATTAACATTGTGATCTCAAAGTGCATCCATTTTCCCACAAATGACTAAAGTTTGTCTTTCTTTATGACAGTGTAGTACTCCATTGTGTGCAAATACCACATTTTCCTTATCCACTTATCCAGCCTATATGATTGGCATATCGACAACTTCCAAAATTTGCCTATTGTGAAGTGTGTTTCTGTAAACATGGGTATGTATGTAACACCGTAAAATTTTTGAAAGGTATGATTTTTTAACCTGGTGTTTTAGATATTGTATAATCATTGTCTCAGCATTCTGAAGTAAAATTAAGTCTCTCAATTTTTATAATTATCTTTATTTCATTATAAAAAATGAATTATAGTACATCTTAAAAGGGGTAATTCTCTTCTACTTCAGAGATAACTCATATAAATAAAACCTAAAATTCATTGTTGGAATTTAAGTGTTATGGCAGTAATTACTGCTTATATAAAGGTGGACAAAATATTTTTGATAGTTATTGATGATTATTCTTTTTCAGGTAGAATACTACGAGTTTTCAGAGTATACTTTTTGCTTTGACCTTCTGAAGTTGAAATCGATTGGGGTAGATTTTATATTATGCATGTAAGATGAAAGCACCCTGTAGCATAATGTTCTGCATGGTATTGGCAGTGAAAAGCAGCTCTACATCCTTTTCTAAACCTAAATAGTAATCCTTGTCAGAGATTCTTTAAAGTAGAATCCTTTACTCATCTATCAACTTGTTTTGATCAGAACTCACAGACCGACTGTGAAGAATGAGCACATCATCTGCTTTTTCAACTGTAGAGATAAAACAATCTGAAATGTACAAAAATTGCACTCAATCTCTCTTTAAGTAAACTGTAAAGAATTCTTTCTAAACTATGAAAAATTTACAAATCAATCAATGAAAATATAATTGGAAGCTTCATATACTAATATTTACAAATTTTCTATTTTCACACTATTTGAAATTTAATTTTCATGATGGTAAAATAATTGATTTGATATACTTTTATTCTTGTCCACCAAGACTAATACCTAGCACAGTAATGTTTGTAATTTCGATCTACTGTAAATATACTTGAAGTTCTATTCATATAACTGACTCTGGAGAAAATGGAATTTTTATTGTCTTTTCCCGAGGAAAAGACAATAGGAAATAGTAACCAAAGCAAAATGTTCCACTTGAATATCACATCCATGGCACATATTCTGAATTTTCTTGCATTACAATCGTATTTTAAGTAAAAACTAAAAAGTATACTTAAATCATGATGTTTGTTTTCTTATATAGAAAATATATTTTCATTTTAGTAAATGTTATTCATTATTTTGTTTGCACAAGAAAGTTTTTATTTGTTAAAAAGTATTTTAGCTGTAAATTTGTTTTTTTTCTTTTTTGGTGCTCCGAATTGAACTCAGGGCCTTGTGCTTGCTAGGTTAGCTGTAAATTTGTGTGAAGAGACTTCTTTTAGCATCTGTAATCTATGAAGTTTACAAAGATTTGATATGAAGAGAATCAAAGCCCATATTTGGTAGATCTTTAACTTCAAGGACTTAAACTGTTACTTCAATGACTATACTTACATACTAGATGACCCTAAAATCAGTTTGTATTATGTAGCATTATGAGTTTCTGTTTTCAATGTTTTCTTCACGATTAAATATAATACCTTTTTAGTATTTTTTGCTAGGAATTCATTGCAACCTTATTTTTATACACTTAATCTTAGCCAAAAGGCCGAGAAACAATGACATTATTTTTATAAAATATAGATAGCATAACCTGATTGAAACTTAAAAACACTATTAAATCACTGATATATATATATATATATATATATATATATATATATATATTAGTGTTAACACAGTATTTATGCATACAAACCAGAATATTCCATGGTTCCATGTATGCACTCATTTAAACCTGACTTTATGTATTCCTGCAGAAAAGAAATACTTTCACTTTCTTTGTCTTTCACTTACTTAGTTTTTGAAACTTCCTTGTCCATAGAGTACATAAAATGAGCTTATCGACCATATTACTTACCAGAATGTCACGTTATACCAAGGTCACCTGTCTCTCTATGTGTGCCTATATTTATATAGCCATCCTCATTATCCCTTGAGGGTAAGATCCAGGACCTCCTGCAGATATAAAACTCCAGGGACAGAAAGTCTTATATGAAGTGGCATAGTATTTGCATATTAACTAGCACATCTTCTATATACTTTGAATCATTTCTAGATTGTTTATAGCACCTAATACATTGTACAGGTTATGTAAATAGTTGCTATGCTACATCATTAAGAAGGAATGATAAGATGAAAACATCAATGCATGCTTAATGAAGATGCAGTTTTTATTGTGAATGTTTTCAAATTGCAATTTGTTGAGTGCATGCATGCGGAATCTATAGATAAGGGCTGCTGCCTCCGTGTGTATCTGTGTATGCATTTGTGCACACACACAGTCACACAGGGACATGAGGTATCTGGCTGAGTCAGCCAGGACTACCTAAGAAATTTTGTTATACACCTCTAGGAAAAGTAATTGTATAAAAAAATCCCTTACTTTTTATTATTCGATAACCATTTCATATTCTCAGTGCTGGATACATTTTTGTTGCATTCACATAAGAAACATTAATTTCTACATTAGGCGTCCTAATAGCCACACATTTACAATATAACATGAAGTCACGTGGGAGAAGAAAATTTCTATGACTTAGATCAATGATCTAGCTCTAAAAATACCTTTAAAAATTTGCAGGAAAGCTCTTTTGCTCTTGCATCTCTCAGATTCTGCTTCATTGCTCATTTGTAAAAACAAACATTTGCCATGGAGACATACTGCCAATTCAACCTAAATAAGACAAATGAGATAATGTGAGCAGTGGCACATCGGAGTTGACAAATCCTGCCGAACGCCCCGTTCTAAGTAAAAAGCATTCCTTTCCTGCCAAGAAGTCTATATGCTAATGCTAACTAATTTGCCAACCTTGGCTCTACATTGTCTGACAATAGCTGAGCATCCCGATTTGTTATGTTTGTGGCATTAATTTGGATATAAAGTGTAGCTCCATCTAGTAATCTATGCCACCTCTTAACCCAGCAACCAATCACAATGACGCATACTTTGTACTGAAAAGCAGGGTTTTTTTTTTTAATAGTCAATGTATATTAATATTGAGAAGGTAATGGTATAAATATCATAAATACGACTCTCAACTGCTCATGTTTTTTGTTAGAACTCTAGAGAGGAAACCAGCTATGCTATTTACTTTAACATTGTGGTACCGTTCAGAATGTTTGCCTTGAATCGGTTATTTAAGTACTCTTAACTTGACCAGCAATTCTGATGGACTTTGAAAACTCAACTTAGAAACTTAAAATACATCTTTTGAATCCCCTCATAAAGTTAAAAAATAATCACAAGTTTGATAGCCATGTATATATTTCAGTTTTCATAATTATTTGAAAGAAGAATGTTCTTATTTCTTTATTGCAGACATACCTTGATTTTGTTCATTACAGAGGATATAAATTGAAATATCGGTTTGTAGAAATCTTGTAAAGATAAAATGGACACTTACAATTAATAATGTTTGTTTCATGTCTTAAAAAGTTATCCCAGGTTAAGGAATTAAAGCTTAACCTTACTTATAAAGCTTAACTATACTTATACAAAGGGAGAAATATGTCACTAAAGTTTTTTTATTTTGAAAGAATATGAATTGGTGTGACTCATTCATTTAATAAGTAGAATGAGAACTAGGGGCTTTAATTCAGACTTTATAAACTTGAAACAATCCTGTGATTGTAGTTAATGACATAGTTTGAAAATTAATGTACAACATGTTATAATCACAAGATTATCCTTCCATTATAAAATCAATTAAGGAAAAATACTTGTCTTGTTGTAGAAATTACAATTAAAAAACAAACAGATTTGGACAAAATTTTTTTGACAATTTATGATATGATAAAACTTAAAATCTTCTTTAGACAGCTTTTCAAATTTTTTAATTAAAATCAATAAAATATAGAAAGAGCTTAAAGTGTTTGAAAATTATAAAATAACTTATTTTACAAGCTATATTGTTTCTTATCAACTACATCTTTGTTATCAAGAAAATGAGCTTATAAATCACAAAACGGAAACAAAGCTTTTGTAGATTAGAAGGGGAAGAGGGGCTGAAGGGAGAGCAGGGGAATGGGAAAAAAGAAGCAGCAAGATATATCATGTACAGTTACAAATTCCTAATGATGTATGTTATCCTTATGTATACCTAAAATGTACCACTAAAATAAAATGAAAAAAATCTGATTATCAGCCTACAAATGTGTGGAAACATAAAACCCAGAAGGACTTAGTAGTAATATGAACTCATTTTCAAGCAAATGCTAATTAAATATTTGAATAATTTCTACCACAAGTGTGATAGGCAACCTCTTAAAAGACCTCCAGTGATTTTCCCATTTTAATATTTGTATGCTTATAAATTTCCTTCCTTTGATTATGGGCTGACTGAGTGAAACATTTTCAACAAATAAAATGTGGTAGGAATTATAAAATCCTGTTAATAAAACTAGGTCAGATAAAGACCATGACCTCTGCTTTTCTTGCTCCCTATTCTCCATTTCTTTCCCAGTCATTTGTTCTGGGAAAATAAATGGTCATGTTGTGAGCTGCCCTATTTTGTACCAAACAACTAATATCTATAACTTACATGTAACAGGAATATGAGGCCTGCAAAAAGCAACCTAAGTGATCTTGAAAGTATTCCATACCCACTTATCCTTGATTATAGCTTTTGAAATGCTCTGAATTAAAGATGGCCAGATAAACTATGTTCAGATTCTTGACCCACAGAAACATAGAGGTAATACATTTTGTTCAAAACTAGTAAATTTTGGAGTTGTCTGGTGTACAACCTAATACAGTGTGTGTGTGTTTGTGCGTGTATGTGTGTGTATTAGTTACCTTTCTAGAGTCAATGGTTTCCAAGAGAAGATTTGATATAGGACATTTACTAGTTACAACATTCACACACAGCTGAATGCAGGAAGAGTGCTGAATGTCTGTCTATGCACTGAGACCTGAAAGATCCAATCAAGGGCTGGGAGTCCATGACAATGACCCTTGAATACCTGTGTCTGCGCTAAACACCTGAAGGAATCTATACTGGAACCAGGATATGATGCTCAAAACAAAGATGAAGACCAGAGCTCCCTGAAACAACCGCAGCCGTCATCTATGACAGCAAGACCCCAAGCTCCTTCTGCAACAAGAACGAGAACAGCCAAGTTCCCTTATGGAGAACTAGCCTCAACAGAGCTTCTCCTGGGAAATAGCTGTCCCCTATCGTCTGCTCCTGTTCGCCATGATACTGTGTTGGCAGTAACCTTCGGGTGGATCTTCTATGCCGAGAAGAACACTGACTCAGTTCATCTGGGCGTTCCTGCTCAAGGTGACCACAGTCAGTCCACCACAGTCCACACATGCACACACACATACACATACATATGTATATTTTCATCAACAAGGATTCATATACACTCCTTAAAATAAGCCTAAGTATAAAGAAAGAAAAGATAATGTTTAGTCATATTTTGTGAATACTTTGTCAATTCAGTTTTCTGTCATCTTATGTAATTAGCACATCATCCTTCTATACAGTGTGCATTAAACTTATTTTACAATCTTGTAAAAGGCTCAATTAAATAATTTACCCACAATTAAATAATTAGTATGTACTGAAGCTTGTTTTTAGACACAAACATCTAATTTAGAATTCCTTGCATTTTCTACTACATTATACTTGATCTATTAGTCTTCTCTGTTTTATACATACAAGTTCTTAATTGTTTAACTTTTTTGACTATATTGAAGTCTTCTATTTTCTAAGATAACTTCGGTATTTTTTAGACCTTTAAAAATATAAAATGTTTTATAAAACTCTATTACGGACTCATTATCAATTTTTCCAAAATTCAGATATTTTTAAAGACTCACAAGATATATCCTTACCTGTAATTTATTTTGAATTAATGTACCCAAAACAAGGAGCACAGAATGTAACAAAACACGAGCTGCATCGACGATCTTATTAACACTTTTGCTTTACCAGATTCCCACGGTATGGACTATCATATCTGATTGCAAACTACCCTGGTAAGGGCACAGACCACTCTCACTCAGGGAAGCAACCATTTCCTTCCCTCAACTAAATTTTATAGTGCATATCATGAAGATCTTGTGCAATACAAATCTAATGCTATTTCCTGGAGGACCAGCACAGCTGCTCTATTGAGCTTAACAATAAACAGTCCTGCTAACCAGGAATAATTTGTGTGGTACGTGGTTGATCAAATAGCAAATTTCTGAAGGAAAACTTGAGAGAAGGTAAATCTGGAGTCATTTTCTCATCTGTTTCTGAGTGTGTAGTATGAATTTGGAGCCACCATTAACACTTTGACAGCAGGATACTGCTAAATTCTGGGTAAAATTAACCATGTCGTATATACTTTTTATGGCCATTTATATTTCTGTGGAAGATACACATTTTTGATTCTGCAAAAAATACAGATTTTCCTCTCTATTGTCATTAAGAAATGTAAAACTCAGGTAGTGTTAGTGTGATTGAATAAATATGTTGTCACATTTTCAAACATTTTTGCATATCTTTATTCATTTTGAATTTACATTTTAGCACTTAATTTATTTATAATTATACTTTAAAAATACACCTTATTCTAAAACTAAATTCATTTCCATTTCACATCATTCAATTTCCATAAAAACTGAGTCAATAGATTACAAAACGTTTTTTCCTAAGTCACTTTCTATTCTGCAGTTTTTATTGAAATATGTCCATTTCTACTTAGTTTCTTTTCAACAACATTTATTTTTATTTGGGCCTGTTAGAAATATAGAATCATAATGTTTGGGGAAATTCTATATGCCTATAAACCATCTTGATCCTTTTCAATCCCTTATCATTTTTCCATTTGCTCCTCTAATCCACCTCCCCATTTCCAAGAGACTATTGTTTCGTTGCCTATTATATAACCTTTATTTTATTTGTTTATAATTTAGCTTTCTCATACAAAATAATTCATGTGATATTTAACTTTTTAACTCTTTGTGTCTGGCTTATGTCACTGAACATGATGGTATCCCGTTCTATGTATTTTTTTTTTTCTGCAAATGACATGATTACTCATTCTTCCTTGCAGTTTAATAATATTCCATCATGTATATGCCACATTTTCTTAATCTATCTGTCCGTTAACGAGTATCTATTCTCTTTTCATGGGTTTGATATTTTGAATTGCACTGCTCTGATCATGGGTATGCATTTATAGGCATAATATGTTTTCATTAATTCTTCTGAGACTGTATCCAGGAGTGGTATGGCTACATCAAATAGTACTTTTATTTTAAGCTTTTAAAGAAATCTTTATAGCTATTTCTTACTAGTTTCCATTCCCACCAATAATGCAGGATGGTTCTTTGGTGTGTACATCCTCTCTATCATAAACTGTTTTTTTGTAGTTTTGATGACAGCTATTCTGATAGGGGTGAGATGGAACTTTAACATAGTTTTGATTTGGATTTACCTAATGACTAAGGACAGTGAACCGTTTTCATATATTTACTGGCTATTTTTATCTTGTCTTTTGTGTCTATTCTGTTAATTTGTCCATTTTTATTGGTTGTTTGGGGGTGTAAAATGTCATAGTTGTTTATTCTACATATTAATATCATATCAGGAAGTAGCTAACAAGGTTGTTTCCCATTATGGACTCTGCTTCTTCACTGTGTTATTTCTTTCCTTTACTATGAAAGAGCCTTTTAATTTTAGGAATCCATTTGTTAATTCTTGACATTATTTCCCGTGCTAGCGGAATTCCATTCACGAATTCTTTGCATGCTTTTCTGGCTTCAAGGGCTTCCCCTGTGTTATCTTGCAGCAGTTTCAAAGTTGCAGGTTCTATATGCAATCTTTGATCCATTCTGATTTTATTTTAGTGTGTGGTGAGAGATAGGCACCATATCTGCCTGTGTATATCCAGTTTCACTGGAATCATTTGTTTAAATCACTTACCAAATTATTTAATATGAGATGACCAGAAATTGCATTTTCCATTAATTTTCATAAGATAATATAACAGGAAATATAAAAATGACAATTTTATCAAGTTTATTCAATACAAGAATTGACTGGTGGAAATGACGTCTTCCTGAGTGACACACGGAATAATCAGTACATCAACAAATATGTTGCCCTGCTGATGTTCTGGGTAGACTGTTAAGTGGTTTAAGAGGCCACCTTTTCTCCAGCAGCTGTTTTCGGCTCCTCTGTCAAAAATAAGATAACTGTAGGTGAACAGGTTTGTTTCTGTGCCTTTTATTTTGTTCAGTTGATCTATATATTTGCTTTTGTGCCAATGTTGTAAAGTTTTCAGTATCGCAGTATCGTAGTCTAACTTGAAATCTGGTACAGTGATATGACCAACTTTGCTCTTTTCATTTGGGATTCCTTTGGTTATTCTGGGTCTTTTCTGAATGCATGTGAATAGTAGGACTGTTTTTTCTAGCTCTGTGAAAAATGCTGTTGTTATTTTAATAACTTGGTTTGAATGTGTAGATTGCTTTTGTTGACATGGTCACTTTAATAATATTATTTCTGCTGATTCACAAACAAGGGAGGATTTTTTCATTTGTTGGTTTTTTTTTTTTTTTTCATTTTCTAACGTCTTCTTTCATTTCTTTCTTCCAAGTTCTGTAATTTTAACTGTAGAGGTCTTTCATCTTTTTGGTTAGCTTGGTTGCTAGGAATTCAAGATTTTTGAAGCTATTTTGAACAGAATTGTTTCCCTATTTTCTTTTTCAATGGCCTAATTATTAGTTTACAGGAATACTATTGATTTTTATGAGAAGATTTTTGAGTCCCGTCTACTCACTTTCTTTGAGACGACCACTAAATCTTTTATTATATCCACTACCAGTAGATGTGTTATTAAAGTAATATTTTCTATGTCATATGCATATTAACATTATAACAGTGGAACATAATTTGCATTATTTTCAACAAAACAAATAGTTATTAAAATCACTGAGCACTGTACTTGGAACCTATCAAGCCTGCAGTTTTATCTGTATCCAGTTGCAAAGACTCAGCTTTGCAAATTATAGTATTTTAAATACATTTGAATGTCATGCTCCATATTATTCTCAATGGAATGACATATTGCAGATTATATTTTGTCTTCTTCTGCCAAATGCATTACAATGAAGTCTTTCTTAACCAATGATCTCCTGTGATAGTCTTCACAGGTTGATCTGGTCACACTGTTTTCAGGCATCAGCCCCACTAGTCAGTACTGCTGTGATTCCTTATAACATATTTGACTCCACGTTTTTCAATATGGAAACAGTCAGTCCATCATAAGGGCTCATTCCTTCTTCCAACTTGCTGCTCAGGAAAACTGTCTCATCGTTCAGTAGCTAGGTATATTCACAAACCTATTGCTCATCAACTTTTTGAAGTATTCTCAATTTTGCTATTTTTTGCCAATGCAATTCCTCTAAAATATTTATATGCAGTATTATATGCTTTTCAATATTCTGGCATATTACCGGAACATCTTTTTCTACTTGGCTCAATACAACAACAGCTACAGATCAATGGTTTTTGAATTCTTACAAACCACTGGAACAAGTGTTGATTTTGCAACTATACTTATTAATACTGTTATGTTTTTACTTTCCCCTCCTATTTCATTAGTTAAGAAATAATCTACAAAAAGTAAAAATTAACTAAAAATAAATAATTAGTCATATGTATAACACTATTAAAATCTACTAAGTCTATGTGTGCCATAAGAACTGCCTAAATAGGTGTTCTTTGGAGATGTACAAAAGAATATCGGAGTTCTTTTGAATATCTGAAATACTATCATCCCTGTATTAGTCCCCTTCATTATCTTCAACTTGTTTTGAATTCCTGTTGTCAAGTTTGTATATTCAAATTTGGAATTTTGAATAGCAATGCAGGTGCTGACATATCATGCGAAATGCATCACCAAAATATCTCTCACATCAAAGTAACTGCTTCAAAAGGGTGTCATCATAGTACATAGATATCTTATACAATAGCATATGTTAAATTGTTGTACAACTACAAATCTATATAATTAAAAGATAAAGTCTTCCAACGCCAGCATGAGAACTTGATTATTGAGTACTGCATGTGCCCTATTAGTCAGAAAATGTTCCAAATGAACAAGATTAAGTTGAGTGATTAGACAGTGCTTTGTCACATGATCTGTTTTTCCAGATTATCCAAGAAAAAAATTCTGTCAAAGTTCCTACCATATTTTTTGTAAGAAAATAGTAACATTGATTTTCCCATTGATGCATGAATGTAGCTGGGGTTTTTTTGTTTGTTTGTTTCATTTTGCTTGCATTGATGCTCTTGAGTAAACGAAGATAAAATATTAGCAATTTTCCTAATGTCATCACTTGCTTCCATGTTTCTTTCCTGTAAGTTACAACTTCCTCTATTTTTGCTAACCCATCATTTTTCTTATTTAGATTGCACTGAAGAGTTCTGACACAGTTCTCAATCACAAATATTGGCAGAATATTTGTACCATTGTCTTTCTTCCCTTTCATTCATTGCTATAGTTGGATTTTTGAGCAACAGAGACATTCCTCCCACTTGGCAAAGTCAGATCAATAAAAGCCTTTCTATCTCAAAATTTATTTTGATGTAAGTATTCTTAAGATTTGAAGGCTGAGAGATAAAGTCATGTGCCAAAATGTCTTTCTTGTTAGGATCCAACAAGGTCCTTATACTATGGGTCCTTACGACACAAGAGAAACAGCTAGTAAGTGAAAAAACAGAGAGTTGTACTATAGTATCATCTCGTACCTGTTCATTCTTATTTATGCACTGCCAGAGATACCATTTCATATTTGATTACTGTTAAATCCAGTCACCTCAAAAATCCAGGCAAGCTCTTTGTTCCTTTACCCATTTTTCACCAAATATTTTAATTATCTCTTTCATTTTTTTAATTAAACCATTACTCAGAAGATGATAGGGAAATGTATTCAAGTAATACTGTGATTTTAGCTCATGACTGTGTTACAGTCATTGTGAAGTTGTATTTTAAACTGAAACAATATATCTGGGTGCTCCAAACTGAAGTAATCCACATTACTTTTTCTTTTATGATATTATACACCATTGCTTCACTAATAATATTTGTAATAAAATTTTTGAGAATATGTAGATTCTTAAAATGATCCTTAGAAATATTCTGTAGCCAGTAAATATTGTTCTAATGTGATTCACCTAATAATTATGACCTGGACTATATTACTATATTATACTATATTATATTACTATATTACAAGTTTTTAGGAAGTTTTTTCTTGCTGTCATTCTGAAGAGTTACAGACAAGTATTGGAACAGCAGAGAACAAAAAAAAAAAATGCGTCTTCATTAGGCCCAACTTCATAGCCTGGAAGCCCCTGTGAAAATGCATATATTATATGTGGTATGGTACATCAAAGATTGTTTTAAATATTATATTGAAGACCCTTCAGGAATTCCCCTTTGTATTTTGGGGAAGATCCAACCTATCCCAGAAGTTTTTCTGTTTTGTTTTGTTTTGTTTTGTTTTGTTTTGTTTTGTTTTTTTCTGAATTGGTCATCGACATACGCAGGCATTTTTAATTTTCCAATTGTCTAACACTCACGTAACCAATCACACTTAGGCTAGCATAAGAATCTTTACAATTTCATGTCTAGCCACTTAGAGTAAGTCTCTAGTTCTTCTATACAAGCTGAGCACACTATTGCAAGCAGTTCAGCCTGCTATGCAGATTTATTCTTTCCTTCTTTTCCTAGACTAGGATGGTTAGATTGTTCCATCAGATGAACTGCTGTAATTCCCATTTTTCATTGAATCAACAAAGGTAAACTTCTCCTCTTTCATTATTTTGTCAAGAAATGGATTGTATCATCAGGTTATTCAAAAGCAAGATAAATAAGAAAGAAGATCTAAGGGTTAGATGATTGTTAAGTAAATGGTATCCAACTCACGTGATTTCACTGTGAGGTGCCTTCTGGCATGTCCATTTGTATGCATTATACACATATATAGACAATGTATCTATTGTATGCATATTTATTCACTATAAAAACATCCCCAGAAATTTTACTTGGTAAGTGATTTTTGTTAAGTAACCAACCCTTTAGTCTTCTGATCTCCTTTCTCTGAATTTTTCTATCCTTTTTCCCTTTCACCACACCTGAGGCAAGATGATTGAGAAAATAAATCCTCTGTAGTATCTTTTATGCCATCAGCGATGGAAGACATCTCTAGGGAGGAACAACACCAACTCATTTGTTTTTAAAAAGAGCATCACCATTTGGCAGTTTTCAGGTATTCCAGCAAACTATAAAGGAAAGACTTAGAGACAGGAAATGAGCCATGCTCTGAAGTCCAGAGATAACTTGGTGCAATGTCCAACATAACATGTGCATCTAGATCTTATGGTTCCAGGCACACTACAAGTCTTGCAGTACCATACATTTTGTATGTCACACTGTGAAGGTGCTCAGGTCTCCATTTGACTAATTGTCTTCTTGGTCACTTGGCCTTCTCTCACTTTGCTTATTTTAAACAGTCAATGAGATTTAAAAAATAATCAGGAAGGTACATATTACCAAATGGCATAAACCCAAGAAATGCTCAACTATCTTCATAGAAATACATTTGTGAGAAACACTAACATCTCTATTTTTGGAAAGACCTCCAGAGGTACCAGATAATGATTCCCAAAGTTTCACAGTTTGAAAGTTTCATAGTCTAATTCCTGACTTTTTATAAATTTTATCAAATATGCTTTATAAGGCTTATATATATCATTTTCTAGCAAGTATTCATTTGCTTCCTTTTCCCTTTTTCATACTATTTAAATGCCAATAAGAAATGATTCAGCCTGCTCTTCACCAGTATCATATCTATATCTTTCCTTATAAAATTATACTCTGGAGAGATTTAAACATCCTTCACTCTGTGGTAAGTGTACATCATATTTGTACCCACATAAATGCCAACTCAGCTGTACCTTCCTTTACTGTGGATATGAAAACAACACCCTGGGACAACTAGTTTCATCATACCAGTGTCCTTAGTTAGTTGCATATTTTGTATAGTTCATTACATAGTATAGCCCCTATCAAGTGCAATGCATTCTTCATTCTCAATAATGGTTTCTCCTCAGTCTTCATGATTTGCTTACTTTCTCATTAACACAACTCAATTGTTACACAATGAGCATGTTGATACCATTACTTCTACTTTTACCATTTTTCAAGTCAATTTGACATTTTGGTTCCCTGAGGGAATTTTATATTATGATATAGTTGACAAATACTGATACGTTATTCAAGGTTTATGTGATTATCTCTATCATCTATCTATTTATCTCTCTCTCTGTACACAATCAAGTTAACTAATATACCTATCACCAGAGAGATGTTGATCAAAGTAGAATCTTTTTTCCCAAATGCCAATCTTAAATCACTTCTTTAGTGTCTAATGATTTTACTTTTGCTGCTGCAGGCAGCAATAATTACTGTATTTTGGCGAGAGCGAGGTGGAGTATGTCCATTATTTGACAGTTTTCTATTGAACTATAATGGAATTTATATCATATGAATTCCTTTTTATTAAAAAGAGAGAGAAATCCTCAATCTCACCATCTCAGACTATGCCTGAATTGACAACTACATAGAAAGCAAATTCTGATCTATTCCTTCTGCCTCAAATCAATACTTACTCCAACAATATTTTGTTATATTTAATACAATTCTTTTGTCAATTCTAGATCTGCCACAAGTCTTCATGCTACTTGACCACTGCTGTAATATCAAGGCATGCCAGGTTTAGAATCTACGAAAAGGTCACCATGAAATGTTATGTTTCCCACCCATTTATTTATATTGTATGCACACAGTAAATGACACAGTATGAGTGTGCAGCTGCTTTGGGAAGGAAAGCTTCCTTTCAAGCACAGCTTGCTGTTTCCTTGCACAAGTGCACTTCCCAAAAAGTCAAATTTGAATATGGTTGCTTCCAATTTAACTCATTAAATCTATCTCTGCCATTTTGTTCCTTCAAATTGCTTGTTTTGCAGTTGATCAAGAAGTATACACGAAGGTACATGGTTCCTATTACAGCTCACATCCACCAGTAAGAGTTTCATAGAGAAGAATATGATGATGCTGTGCAAATGTTTTCCTTGGTAGAAAGTAGGTGAGGTACTATTTCATATTTATCTTTGGTAGTATTTGTCTTGGCTCATAAGGTAATAATACAGAACAGCGAATATGATATCCTTATGCTCTTAAGGACTTCAACAAATTTGTATCTTTCAAAATTGCTTAAAATTACTTCAGAATTGGTTTGAAATGATAAATTCAGAAATTCACTCACTGCCCAAGATGTGTCTGATGAGCTAGATCACAAACCACTCCAAAATATACTATCTCCAAAACAACCATCATTTATTTACTCACATTTCTACCATTTGTTAGTTTGGTGAGATGGGCTCAGTGGGGTACTTATTTTGCTAGTCTAGCCTGTGATGTCATGAAGCTACAATTATCTGGAGCTGGATGTCACGTCCTTCTCTCCAGAAGATGGAACAGCTTCTAAGAGGCTAAATAGTATTTTCTGTTTTTCTTTTCTTTTCTTTTCTTTCTTTCTTTCTTTCTTTCTTTCTTTCTTTCTTTCTTTCTTTCTTTCTTTCTTTCTTTCTTTCTTTCTTTCTTTCTTTCTTTCTTTCTTTCTTTCTTTCTCTTTCTTTCTTTCTTTCTTTCTTTCTTTCTTTCTTTCTTTCTTTCTTTCTTTCTTTCTTTTTTTTTCAAATGAGGGCCTCATGGCTCTAAGAGGGCCTCTATAGTTTAAAGCAAGCCACAGGGGATCCAAGATTCAAAAAGCAAACAAAGAGATTTTCCCTCTTTGTTGGGTGAAAGCAAAAAAAAAAAAAAAAAAAAAAAAAAAAAAAAAAAAAAAAAAAAAAAAAAAAAAAAAAAAAAAAAAAAAAAAAGAAGAAGAATTTACCTCAAACTCTTTGATGAGCACAATGCACTTTTTAAGAAAGGAGAATGACATTGTACAATGAAGGATAGACATGAAGGTATTAGAGCTGGACAAATAATGAGACAGTTACTGATTTCATTTTTGACTTATATACTCAGAAGAGGGATTGCTAGATCATGTGGCAGTTCTACTTTTAATTTTCGTAGGACTTCATGCTGTTTTCTGTAATGGCCGTGCTGATCTACATTTTCACCACCAGCACACAAGCACTCTCTTGTCTCCATATCCTGACACATACTTCATAGCACCTCTTCGATAATGAATATCCAGTATTTGTATGTATACATGATACCTCATTGTGATCTGACTTGCATTTCCTTGAAGATTAATGAGAGAATGAACACTTTTGCATATATCTATTAACTTTTTTATGGCTATCGAAAAATGTCCTGGTCCTCTGGAAATTCTCAGTTTGGATTTATATTATATATGTGTGTGTGGAGTAATATATGTGTGTGCTTGTGTGCATGTGTGTGTGTGTGTGTGTGTTTTAAGTGAGTTACTGACATATTTTGGATATCATCTTCTCATCTAATATATTATTTGCAAACATTTTCTCCTGATCGGTAGACTGCATGTGTATTTTTTTCTTTATGTTCATATGTTAATCCCATTCAGATTGGAATATGTTTTGATTCTAACAGTTTTGTCAATTACAAAAAATTTTGAAACATTGTCCATTTGAACTTTGATTCTCTTGTAATTATTCTCTTCTTATAAACTCTCACTAACTGTAATTGGGAATTATTAAATCTATCTTATTTTTCATTTCATAATATATCAAGTTGATTTTCAATTCTAAAATTTGATTGATTAATTCATATTATATTCTCTCAGACTCTTTCTTCTAACCTTTTCTTAATAGAGTATTTCAAAAACTATCTTTTCCCTTTTTATGATTTTAATTTTTTCTCTTTCCTGTCCTCTTATTTTATATACCACTTTCTTCACAGTCACTCTGAACATCAAAAACACTTATTCCACCAACTTCATACCACTCAGTTATTTTCAGTTTGAGGTTATACTTTACTTAATTGTTGACTTTATTAGTTCTATTCTATGTCTTAGATTTTTTTCCAGTACTGTAATAATATTAGTCCGAGGGCTCATATTTCATGTGAGATTTTCTTTTTTTGTTGTTGTTTCTTTGTTTTCATTCAAACTCTCAGGCATTTTTTTAGCTGTCTTGCACTTCAGCTGCTTCCCAGGGACAACAATTCAGAGGCAATATTGCTTTTTTGACACCTACAAAAGGATTGCATAATAATCTTCCACAGGGTAGAACATGTTTTTAGCTTCCAAACATGAAATTTGCTGTTTTCTCCCTTTCCTAAAGGAAATACTGAATTATAACTGAATTATAGCCCCCTTCCCAATGAGGGAAAATCTAAACCACATTTTCCCTCTTTTTACCAGAGGGCGGAAGCCCTAGACTTTACCCAAGTTCTGTGTAGGCTCTCACTGTATGTGGTATTTGTTTCCTTCCTCTTTCTTACCAGCTTTAAAGTTCCAAACCCACCCCGATTATCGTCTTCCTAAGGTAGTCTGGGACCCCTGCCTTCAGCGCCTTCTACAAGTTTCTTCTTTGGCCCATAAAATCAGCAGTCTGAAACAGAGAAGACTATGAGGACCTTAAAACTGATATACTGTCGATGCTAGCACCCCCATCACTTAGCGTCTCTAAATTGCTTTGGGGAGAAGACCTGCCCCGTGGACGTGTTCCTCTGCTCACCACTATGGCATGACATGAGCAGATTCAGACAGCCTTTATCCCGAGCCTTTTCTTATTTGAGTCTTACTACCTCCAAGGCTGACTGCTCAGATTAATGGACTGTCTCATCTGGAAGTTCTAGCACTTTTTACAGCTGCGTCCTTTTATTAAGTGGAGAGTTTTCTTTTGCATTACGATGATGAAAAAAGGACTGTGTTTTATTTATTTTTTAATACTACTAGCTTTGAAAATCTCAACAGTCATTTTTCTGTTGGAATCTACCCAAAACCAAATTCATCAAAGCATAAAAATGTAAAACTCACGATATTTCCTTTAAATGCTATTAAACAGCTTGCCAAATTAATTCAAAATTAGATAAATATCACTAATGCTAATTTCATTTATTTTTGAAGCATTGCAAGTTTGCTTTTGCACATACACAATCTGAAAATCAGTTTTTCTAATCTAATGATAATGGAAGACTTCTATTTTTACCATTCACCCGGAGGTCATAAATCCTTATAATTTCTCTCCAAAATTATGCATTTTTAAATTAGATGACGTTTAGTAACATGTTATAAAAACCTCTGAAGATCTTTTTTATTTCTATTCTAGGTCACCTAAGTGTTTGGAGTGTTTTTGTTTTGTTGATCATAAGTCCTGTATACAGGCTTTGAAGGTTTTCTTCTTACAAGCTGATGCATTTGTAGTGCTGTGGGCATGCTATGTGAAGCATGGCATTTATGCTACATTTTATGTCTATCTGTGAGCATTTGTAATTTACAGTCATAGTAAATGTTTTAGCAAAGCTGATTACTTTCAAAAGGTAAAAAATAGAAGTTGAAATACATCTTCTTTTATCTGGATTTTTTAAAAGCTCTTTTACTTAATTACAAATGATACTTTTTCTGTTAATGCTCTGCTTTAATTATATTGTTATTTAAGACATAATAATGACTATTATTTGTTGAATTTATTTTATTTTACTATTTATAGTCTATTTTGTCTTTTTGGTCAGAGCAAGTCCAGTAAATGATTGTCTACCATTATTTCTCCTAGTTTTTGAGTTACAAGTTACCACTTCTTTAATTTAGTAATATTACAAATCTTGTTTTCATCTTGTTGAAATTACCAGAGAACATGTAGATAACAGATATTCAATTTTTTCAAAGAGCATATTTTATATACATATTTTTAACTTTGGTAGAAAAGCATATATTCTGCCTAATCAAACAGTGAGGCTATGACTTGTACTTACTTACTTCCTTTGAACAATTTCCCTTGTACCTACATGTGTGTGTATGTGTCTGTGTGTCTGTGTGTCTGTGTGTGTGTCGGTTTCCTTCTCCTAAATATTGGATGACTTATTCCTTGCAGAACATTCATATTTGCACAGATTCATTGTATATATTATATACCAGAACTATTTGCAAAAGAGTCAGCTGGATGGACCCACGAGATCTGACATCAACCTTGACGAGTTATACACTTTAACTGTCCACTTGAAGTAAGTGTCAGAACCTCTCTAACTCGTCATGTGTGTTTGTGTACATATGTATGATTATAAACAAATATATAAAGTTTGTCAGATGACTGCAATTCAAATTAATTTTTTTTTTTTAATTAGGAAGTTATCATATTAGCTTTTTAGGTAAAATTCCTCCCAAACAGAAGTGTAGGTATCTGGACTAAAAATGACACTAGCTTTTTTCATTGTTTTCAACACTGAATCATTAAGCACAACCATCATTTTTGACAACATATTTTGACCCTCTCATATTTGTGACCTAATCTGGGTATTTTTTTTATCTGCCTTATCTTAAACTATTGTTGATCAGCGCCAACTAGTAGCCAACAATTCTCATTTCAAATTATGTCAATATCTTCCAATCTCACTTGAGGGCCCATGCTTTCCGATTACTGCTCTCTTTGGCTTTTGTTTTAATCTAACCTAAGTACTTTTGTTGTACATTTTAGTCCATTTCTTTTATTTCTTTTGAGTACTATAAATGTGTTTGAATAGTAAAAATTTGATCCATACACTGGGATTCATGTTATTCAACTACACCTAATATTTCTCTGTTTTGTGAAAAGAACAACTAAAAAAAAACTAATTTATGTTTTTCTAATTTTTTAATGAAATAACTTAGAATTTTTTATCACATTTTAAGCATTTTAAAATCTTTTGAAATTTGAAAATAAATTTCTTTTGTTCTTTGGACCCAAGACCTAAAAAGTATATTCATAAATTTTAGTCTATTGCAACCATAGTGGCAGATTATTTTGCAATAATTTTGTTTTGTATCCCCACTAACACATATACTGTAGCATTTTCCTAGCTATAGATAAATCATTCACTGAAGTAAAAGCAACAAGAATTTATTATTACATTCTTGGTAAAATGCATAATGAGAAGTTTAATATTACTGAAAATCATATTATATGAATCTTATTATAATTGAAAATTGTACTAGTTTATGAAACATTTTCAAATACAATAGGCTATTTAATTCTCAAAAGATATTTTTAGGTAGGTGATAAAACTCTAATTATAAATAAGGAAATTCAGTCACAGACAATAAGTGATTTTTAAATGAAGCTTGGCCAATAAATGAGATCTCTAAATATTTGCAGGCTATGAACTTGGATAATTTACAGTTTTTCTTGATTCTCACACTTTTGTGTCCATATTCATTGCATGAATTGGTCATTTTAAAAGTTGTTAAAATTCTGAAGTGTTTAATGAGTATCACTATAACTATGTTTCTATGTCCATACTACTTTCACTTCCACTATCTAAACTATTTTTCACTTTTGTCAAAGAACTCTTTACACTTCAACCTTTGTAGTTTGGTGTTGCTATTCTGTTCTTGAAAATCTTTGCCTACAATAGCTATCTGTCCATCACGAGCTACAATAGGAAGACAAGCTCTAGCTTCATATACCAAGAGATTTTTAAAAGAAAGTTTTCAGACAATGAAGTTGGGATGTTCAATGTGGTATTAAGAAAGTCAATATCTATTAAGGACATTTTACTGTGGATTCCTATTGGTTAGGAAAACATTTGGTCAGAATCTCAAAACTATATTTTCTTTCTAACCTTATGAAATTATATTTATCACTTGTCTTATAGTATTTTTGTACTTGTCTCATTTCCCCTCTAGATTAGATGTCTATGGGAGAACTCATGTATCATTAAATTAATTATGGTATCTAATAGGGCAGCATACTGATACTGATCATTCAATACATTTTTGTCCGGTGCCCTACCTATATATTATAAAAGTAAATTATAAGTATAAAAGAGTATTTTCAAAACAATCTAGAGGGAGTCTAAAAAGAAGTTAATAGGACAGACTAAAAGAAAAATTGAGTGAAAAATAATAAATATGCACATCAACATAAGGTTGTTTTTGGGTAGATGTTTCTAATCAAAGTGTGATGGCCAAACACACAGGTACATGTCAGAATAAATGAAAAGTTTGGATCATGGTGCTTTGGAAGTTATTGAGATGTCTGTATTTATCTATTTGTAGTGCTTCCTGACATTAAACATTTCGTGGGCTTTTAGAGTACCAATACAATAGGGTTGGTTTTGGAAAGAATTCTGCAGATTCCTTTGGCAAAATTTACAGGTGTTTTTATGAAGGGAGAGCTGTCTTCTGACCTTAAAAGTGCTTTGACCACCAGATACTGTCAACGATGACATTTGTACGATAAACTTTCTTCCATGACAGAGAAAAATGTGATATTTTGGTTACTTTCTTTTATCATTCAAATTTTAAAATGATTATTTTTTATGTATTTTTTTTTTTTTTTTGTGGTGCCAGGGATCAAACTCAGGAAGCACTCTCATCACTGAGCTAAATCCCCAGCCCCTAAAATGATTATTTTTATATAGTGATTTTATGTAATTTTCCCTCTCTCATACGATTTTAGTTTATGTCTTTCCTTTATGAAATATTTTCTACAGAAGCAATGTCTGTACTCTACTGGAAGAAAAATAAGAGGTTCTGTAAGATTCCGTCTACATTATCTTTAAAACAAAAATTAATTATGAGATTCCATAGAATTTCAAGTATTTCTAGTGCTCTGCTATAAATAATCATGCAATATGGCAATTCTCTTCTGCTTTACATTTTGCAAAACATTCATATATATGATTTCTACATAGAAAGTCATTTTCAATTGAAGAAAATATTCAGATAGTGTAATCTCAGATGCTGATATAGAGGTGATTATTATGGTGTCCTATGGAGACATAGTACTCTGGAAAAGAGTAAGTAACTGGTAATAACAAATTAAAACAGCTTGATGCTTATATGTGGAAAAACTTCATCCCTCCCAACTTAGACAATGTTTATGACAGTTAACATTTTTTCCCTGTAAGGCTTAAGATTGGTTGTATTTATTTAATTTAATTTAGTTAGGCTTTACTTCGTCAATTTACATAATGGAACTGTTAGAACTATTATTGCCAATTTAAAAACACTACAGTTTATTGTACACAAAATATGCACACAAAATACACTACCATTAGGAGATACAACTAAGAGTTGAAAGGAAGACGTAAATCCGGGTCACATTTCACTATTTCTGAGGCGTCCTTGACAGCAACAACAACCGGATACAGTAACTGAAAGTGACCGCGGGGAGCTGCAGACTCTGGCTGCCTCAGCGGCGCTGGCAGCAGCAGGGCACGAAGGCGGGAGCCTGGACTCCTGCCCAGGAGCAACGGTGTGGAGCGGCTGCCTCGGGACAGTCTCCTACAACACGCCGTAGTCAAGTGGCTTGGCTCAGGAGTGCAGGCTGTCTTGCAGCTTCCTCCGTTTGACTTAACTGCTCCTTTTCCCTTTTGTTCATTTAGTATATCTGTGCAGATATTGCCGTTGAGACCTCTTCTTTTACTTGCTGAAACATCAAGAGTAGTTTCTCTTACTGACAGGACCCTGAGTGATGTGTGTGCTAAGAGAAATGGCAAACGGAAAGAGATGGCTTGAATCCGTGAACCTGAGAAGGATGATCGACTTAATTGTTAAAGATGTTGACCTCATCATGTTTGGAAAATGAAGGACCAGTGACTGATGATAGCCTGCACACACAGACGGCTACTTCAACTATCCTTCCTTTCCTCAGATCAGGTGACCGGTGAACGCAGATTACGCTGGACTGTTATGGCGGGAAGTCTAGGAAGATTACAACATGTTTACTACTTCTGACTCTAAAATACAATAACCAAGCCAGTAAGCACTGCAATCAAAGCCTGACCAGAGAATAGTTTGCTAAATTATGTAAGGATAGAAACCCGAAGCAGAGGTAGGATTCAGAGCCCCAGGTAGTGACTTAATGTGAAATACAGTTTGATAAAAATTGGGAATCTGTACACAGAAAGAAAAACTTTTTTAACTTCCAAATTTTTCAAACCTTTATTGTCAGCAGAGGACCCTTTGTCCTTTGGAATATATTGGCTGTCTCTTACCTAAAACTTCTGTGATGAAGTTAGATGGCTCCTCACAGAGTTTACTCATTCTCATATCTCCACAACATACTCACCCCTACTCAGATGTGTAACGAGAGCAAGTCTAGTTATAATCCTGAGGAACAAATACAAAGAGTTCCTTGGGAGAAGATACCTTATACACTTAAGGAATTAAAAAACAGTGCTAATTTTCATAGCCACAAACCTGAACATTATGTGGATGGGTCCTGAAGGTGTTAGATCAAGAAGGACAGAACGTTACATCCGACCAAGGAAATTTTCTCTTTATTAATGTGTGTAACAGAGATTCTGATTCAACATGTGAACTCAAGCAATTTAAAGTGGCTTTAACACTTTCCGTATTTTGCTGCTGAGACTTGTTTGCAACAGTAGTCTATATCCAGTAAATTCCATGGCCAGAATGGTCCTGGTGTACTGAAGAAGGAGCACAGATCTTGAGAGAGAGGGACAGAGTCATCTTGGTGTAGATTTTTCATGAATGATGTGCCTCATGAGAGGCCACTGAGAATAATACCTTGAAAATGTCCTCAAACATACTGTAACCATGTTGCTGAGGAGAACTTGCTCCCATATCCTGACAAAAAGCTGTTCTCTGCAGGCCTGAGCTGATGGTTTTGGCCGATGCTCCTGTTAATGTTTACTCTCTTTTCAGTGGGTTTGACTTGAATACTTGCGGACCAGGTGAAATGACTCTAGTAGATGTAGGGTCAGAGAGACAATGACCATGATTTTACCGCAGGGGTAAGCATGGGGCGATGACTGGATGGGGTGACCTTGACAGGAAGTATATCATTATCTTACTTATATGTATAATTGGACAACTGTATGTGTGGTTCTCACAGAGCGCCTTTGAGTTATCAAAATAGTGAATCAGAACTGAGATTTCAACATTTTATTGACAATCATGCAATTTTAAATTATTCTAATGATGCTAAAATTTGATATTTAGTCATTATAGGCAACATTATAATTATTCCAGAAAACGTATTAACTTTATTCAGAGAAGAATGTAGTAATGACATGCCCTCACACTACTTTGGGGGAAGATGTGTACTTCTTTATTTGCATGTGAGATAGTCGCATCCTGTGAGGTGTAAGTGTGGTATTGATACAGTTGTTTTAAGAAAATCGAATCCTGGATACTGGAATTTACGCAGAAACTGAACAGCCAAAAGCAGAAAAGCAGTGAGTGGGGTGGAGTCATCCATTTCTTTTTGCTTTCATTTTCAAATTCACCCACCTTTGTACGTTTTGCTGTATTGATTAGTTGAACAGGTATGTATGTGTGTCTATTAAACACTAGAGAATCTAATATTGAAAATTAATCATCATAGGTTTGAAACAGCCATGTTAAATTCAGCACTTAAAACTTGGGAGCATCTGGAAACGTTTTAATAGCAAATAATCTGAAAGGACGATAAGTGGCTTGCCAGGTGGACCTGTGGGGAGGAGACAGAAAATAATTCACCGTCGGCTAAAGAAGACAGATGGGACGATCCAAGCAATCAGGCAGGAGAAAAAGCATTACTCACATTATGTTCAGGGTGGGCACAAGCGATGACCAGCACAGTTCCATTTCAGTTAGCACTGGAAGGAAGAACTCTATGTACTTTTATCTGTTTCTTTATTCATTTACTGATGAACACACCATTTTTAAATCTTATGTGGAAAATACATATATTTTACTCATGCTTTTAACTGTTTCTTATTGATGAAAGAGTGATCAAGGTCACTTTGGGATGCAATAACAAACTTTTTCATGAGCCTTTTCTCTTTCTGATTTCAGCTTTTAAA
This sequence comes from Hystrix cristata, assembly GCA_004026905.1. Taxonomy (NCBI): domain Eukaryota; kingdom Metazoa; phylum Chordata; class Mammalia; order Rodentia; family Hystricidae; genus Hystrix; species Hystrix cristata. The sequence continues at coordinate 53,894 of PVJO010011104.1, forward strand.
TCTTATCATTTCTATACATTTTAAAATCAAAGTACTTTTTTTTTTTTCTCTTGCGCTTCTATCTAACACTGAGGAATAACATTTACTGTACTAGGACGGCCCCTAAATAGTATTTACCTAGCCACAGGAGTTTCCAATACCATCAGTTAAGCTTTTATAGGATGATTGTTGTACATGGCAGAGTTAACAATATTTAATATTTTGAAAATATCTAGACATACAGACATCTTTCTGACTTTGTAATTACATAATCGTGCATTCTGAATATTATAATACTGGTGTTCTGAACTATTACAAAGTAGTTATTAGTGATGATAACTAAAATGGATTGACATGCATTATGTTGTACCATACAGTCCCATGAAGAGAAAAATAATTCCTATATACCATTTAAAAATTATTTAACCAGAGCCGATCAAGTAAATGTGGTTCCACATTATCACCAACCATCAATATTCAACACCCTCAAACAAAATGCTGCATTGGCTTTCCTAGTGTACAAAGAGTGGTAGTGTAGGGTAAATCTGAAGGAGCCTGATTTCTCATTTACATTTATATAAAAACAGGATAACTACATAAATTTAAAGAATTTGAGTTTAGCAGGTAATGTGCTACTTTCTTATATTTATCATGTTATGTAAACATGTGAATAAGCAGACCTGTGTCTAATAGAAAAAGGTCTTCAACTGTCAAACGCTTGTCAAATACACAATAGCGGAGCAACATTTCCTAAGGTCTAGCTGAGGACGTTCAAATGTAATTCCATTAAAGACCGTAACAGTCATCATTCTCCCAATCCAGGTTCAAAAGAGCAAAGTCAGTTTATTTGAAAGAATTTCTTTTTAATTATTGCAGATGCCCTTTCAAGTCAGTGAAACACAATCACCTTTTCCGTGAATAGGGTAATCGTGTTCAATGTCTACAGAGGACACTGAACTCCAGTAGTTCTAGCTGATACATGGGCAAGTCGTGCTGCTCTTGAGTAATGTTCTTATTTTGGATGTGTCAAGACCAAAATAACATGCTTAATTTAAACATATAGCAAGTCAACAGTTTGTTTTCATTTTAAATGAGAGTTACCAAATTGAAGACCCTCTCTATAATAAAACTGTTAAAACAAATTGACAGTCGATCTTCCCAAACTTTAACTTGATTAATTGTGCTCGTAGCAATTGCTCTATTGCATTATGTATGATGCTTGCTTATTCAATGAAAGAATAAGTACAGATTGTTACCTTAAGTGAATTTCAGTTTCATACTGAATGTTACAAGACATTGATTGGTGTGATAGTGTATATATTCCACATGTTGTGTATTATTGTATTTTTAAGATTAAAAACTAAATACGAAGTTATGTTACTAGATATGTAATTTGAAGAAATATAAATAAATAACTTTTTATGTTATGGATAATCAGAAAAATTTAATTTTAAAAATGACTAGTGATCTTAATCATATTACAGATTTTAACAGCAAGAAAATTATCTTACAAGATGCAAATAAAAATTTGTTATTTTTAATTGATCAGAACAAGTTTAACTTTTCAAAATGCCCAGCTTGTGAACCTAGGCCTAGGGTCACTTATTAAGTAATGTCAATTAATTAAGGAAGGAATAAAATTATAAGTACAGTAATTTCAAAATGAGATTATGACATGAGATGAAGGTTTTATCAAAACACTACTTGTGTAAATTGATGATATGATTTATGAGGTATTGATGTATACTTTCGAAATATTATATTATTAATAATAAATGGCATTTTCTACTTGGACAAACTTAGTATTTATTACCCAAATTGATAAACTGTTAATGATTCATAAATAGTAAATGTTACTATAGTACACAAAGACCTATTGTGTCAATATGAATCTTTTCATCTTCAGAGAAATAATTTTGTCAGCTTTAAGGTATAAATTTATATAATGGTGTGTCATGATCATAACAAAATCGGCTCGCCTTCAGCAAAATTATTTCCTCACTACGAAAGGAAGACAAAAACTTAAAGCTATATTGTTGTGGAAGTTAAATTATGTTGAGTGATTTTTATGTTTATATTTTTCAGCATAATAATGAATTAATAGATTATAAAACTAGCTTTCATTAACAGAGCCAGATTGTGGGATGATTAGTTGCATTACACTATATTTGGAGTCAAATTATGGATCACTAAAAAAGAAAAAAGGCATAGCAGAGAGAGGTGGGAAATGACTGTCATTCCACACGCCAAAGCTGAGGCAGGAGGATTGCCGAGAGTTTGTGCCCATCCGGGGAGCACTGTGAGTTCAAGTTCAGCTGGGCCCACATAACGAGACTCCGCTTCAAAAAACTGATTAAATATGAATAAAAGCAGGTGAGCAGCACATTGATTTTCATGCCTTTTTGATTTTGTTGATTTAATAATTTCTTTAATTGATATATAATCTTATGATTTATATTCTCTGAGGTAGCTTTTTTTATTTTTTACCAAAGGCAAGTATTGGTACATTGTATACATAAGGGTTCCATTCATCATGATTATTTTGTACCTGTACATGACATATCTTGGTTCCCCCCTCTTCCCCGTACCTCCCTTCCGTATTTGCAGCAGGTTTATTTACATTTTTCCTTGTTTTTTCCTTTTTTCCTTTCTTTCTTTTTTCCCTTCCTTCTTTTCTTCCTTCTCCCTATCTATCTCTCCTCTCTTTTAAATGCTATCTTTCTTTTACATGATATCTAATATACCTCTTTGTCCTTATTTACACTTATGGTTTCTAATATCAGAAAAACAATTTGATGTGTACTGATGAGTATCTGATTTATTTCACTTAAGAGTATGTTCTCAAGGTGTATCCATTTAGCTACAAATGTCTCCAGTTTATCCTTTGGAGTAGTACTCCATTGTGTAGAAAAACCACATCTTCTTTAGCCATTCACTAGTTGCTGGGCATTTAGGTTGTTTCCAAGACTTAGCTATTATAAATTGTGTTGCTATGAACATGGTTGTGCATATATCACTGTGGTATGATGTTTTTAATTCTTCTGGGAAGATATCAAGCAGAGGAATAGCTGGGTCAAATGGAACCTCTAGTCGTAGTATTTTGAGGAATCTCCACACAGATTTCCAAAGTGCTCGGATCAATCCAAATTCTCACCAATAGTGGAGGAGGGTTCTTTTTTCTCTGCAGCCCCAGCAGCATTTGTTATTGGCTGATTTCTTGATAATAGCTGTTCTTTCTGGAGTGAGGTAGAATCGTAGCATTGTTTTGATTTTCATCTCTCCAATTACCAGTGACATTTCTAAACAGTTTTAAAGATATATTTATATATATGGGGAACAAAATATGCAAATGCTTGAATATCGTCATTTCCTTTGTTATTTTTTATTTTTCTTCCCTCACCTGTACTCCTTGTTCAGCAAACTATGTAAACTGGTATTGAAATATAGATATAAGTAAATTAGTTTAGTTTAGAAGCACTTTCTCATTGGCTATTAAGATGTTTAAAGGAAACAAAAGCATCATTCAAATACATGTCCATAAATATACTACATGTATATTTTTGGGACTAACATATATTCATATCATATCTATATCTATCTATATACACACATATATATATACACACATACATGTACACATTGGACGCCAGTTACTTTTAACATATTCTGCTGCATATGTACTTATGTTTAAAAATGGGAGAACTTCGAGTTGAGAGTAGAGTTGAAGCTGAAGCAAAATAGAGGCAAAGATTTTCAATTATTAAACTTTCAGTGGTGTACTTCTGAAATATGAACAAGGAGACTGTGGATTGCAAGGTCAGTAAGGTGAGGCCAGCATTACCAGGGGAGGAATTACAGCATGGAAAACGGCGTATGGGCAACGGAAAGGAAGAGTGGATGTTGGGTGCAGACAGCATGTTTCCTCTCAAGTGCACCAAGTCATGGATGCTGGGAAGGTTAGGGAATATTTTTCTTTATGAGGAGTTTACTCTGTCTCTCTGTCTTTGTGAGTTTTGTAACACCAAAAATGAGGCTTCGCAGTGAAAGTGTAATGCAGTCTTTGACTAATTATTCGATGGCAGCATTGTTGTAACCATCTTGACGAACAGAGTTGTTCTTGCCTTCCGATTTTATCTATGGTGTTGTGGTCCTCTGTGCTTGTATGTGCACTCAAGTTCGTAGTGATGAGAGAGCACAGAAAACCTTAGACTGTGATTCTGCCTGCTCTGATGAGAGTGTTTTCAGACTGACACCTTTGTGCACCTGTACTACGCTTCGTGGCATGCTCAACTCAGAAACGTTGGCCTTGTTGGTTTTCTGTGTTGTCATCATTCTCGTTGCTTTGAGAGACAAATTGGTAACTCCCTTAGAAATGACCAAATCGATGCCATCTGTTATGACAAAAGGCTACTTCAAGAACAGCTTTTTCTGATTGTGAATTGGAACTTTCATGGTAGTAGCCAAATTGAAAAGCGTTTCCACTGAGTCCTTGGGCTAATATTTTTCTCTAAAATAGTTGTTCTCAATTTTTATGTACTTTGTCTTTTAAAAAGCTTGCAAATTACATCCAAAAGATGTTGTTGCAAATGATATCATCACTAATGTTGGCAAATTAAACTGATATTCCTATAAATCAAGAAATGGTAATTTAACTCTCAATAATGTGGAGGCCTCTGAAGTTTAGCTATCAATGATCAGAGGTATCTAAAGTTTGGCATAAAATGAATTGACCAATCTCTTTAAACAAATCTTATTCTTTTCATCCAATTCTTACTTTTAATGTCCATGCATGTATTTGGCACATTCTGTAATTCCACAGTAAATAATCATCTTATAAAATTCAAGTAATTTTAAATAGGCAAATACTGTAATAAGAGGTACACACACTTATGATCTCAATACAACAAACATCAGTTTGTAAGCAAATTTTGTTCAGAAATGTTAAAAAAACACTTTATATAAATGTTCTGTCAAAATTTTTCTTCCTGCTATACACAGAGAATTCTATACTTTTTTGCAACTGTACTTAAAATTATATGTATATTAAAGCAGAATCCAAGTGCTAGTTACTCTGGATGTCAACTTGTCTAAATAGTCTTGCGGAAGTGATGGATTGTCAGGCCGATAACCTTTCAATGGGTTAACTCATTAATGAGCTCATAGCTGAAGAGGTAATAAGGAGATAGGGTCTCGCTGGAGGAAGTGGGTCATCGGGGAATGAGCTGGTGACTATATCTGGTCCCTGGCCCCTTCTTTTCAGGGCTCTTCTGCTCTCTGCTTGTCAGATACCATGAATTGAACATTTTTCCTCCACCACGCCAGCATGATTTTTCTGACTTGGAATCAGGTGATATGTTCTGAAGCCACTAAAACCATGAATCATAATAACTTTCTTCTCCTGCAAGTTGTGTCAGGTGTTTTTGCCTCAGCAATGGGAAAACTGCCTAACATAATCCATAATCAATTTCTCTCATCAGTATATATACATAAACTGCTTTCAAGCAAGGAAAGAAGAATGAATGTCTTCAAGTATATTCTACTTCCTGCTTCTTCAAGGCATATTTTGTAGTGCCCTGAATTAGCAGTTTTGGGATGGGATCATATATGGACTCATTGTTAGCATTTGATGTTGAGTCTGGTCCCGGGAACTACTCTTCATGGACAACACAGAAATAACATAAATATAAATTCAAATGAAGATAAATGTGCTTAATGAGTTCAAGGGCGTTTTTCACAGTTCACTTTGCATAATTCAACCCCATTTATTAAGATGCAAAGTAATATGCTTTATTCAGATACTTTTAAAAATTGCCAAATTACATGACCTAACATCTTCTTTGTTAGGCTTTTATTCATTTTACTCTGCTAGCAATTACTTCCTTTTTAGCAGTTCTCTTATAGACTTCATATTTATAATGTACCGATTTTTTTTGTGCTAATAAATGAGAAAAAAGATTTTTAATTAAGAAAAATTATGTGTTTCATGCTAAGTAGGTAGGAAAAAACAAGGAAGAGGGTTTTCTGTTGGTTTATAGGCAGATTTATTTTATTATTTATGTTTCGTGAGCGGTATCAGATCAATAAGGGTAGGGGAAAATGCAAAAGATATGAAGTGAGTGAAGTTGTGAAATCTTAATAAAGAATTATGCCCTAAATAAGGTGTGGGATGACTTTTCTTTTTTGTCTTTTAGCTAAATTAGCATTGAAATTCCCGTGGGAGGAAAAAACAAGTGTTTAGGGAACATTAAAATAATGGAAGGGAATTGACGGAAGTAAAATAATAGCTTCCGAAGGTCTGAGGTGTTCTAAGTGGAAGACTGAGGTGCCCTAAAACGAATCGTATCAAACAGAAACATTCCTGCTACACTATTGCGGCAAATCCCAAAAGGTGCGTTAAAATAGGAAAAAGGCAAGCCTCACATTATTAATAAGCTTAAAAGCAGATTTAAATTGATCTCCTTTAGGGTATCTGACTTCTTTTATATTCTATTCTGTCCCTTGTGTTCAGTTTCCTTGGATTTTAATCAGATAACTTTAAAATGTTCTGAACTCAGGTTAGAATTTAGCATGAAAACAACAGAAGAAAGAGTTTTCTGAACAGGGCAAGTCAAGTAACTCACCACAATTAAGGTGATGAGGATATCTGAAGGGCACAGAGAAGTGGGGCAAATTCATGCACTTGACACAAGTAAAGCTGAGTAGCCAAAAGAGTTAGTTAAAGAGAGGGTGCTGGAGATAAAAGGTTGGCAAGGACTCCCTTAGGAATTGCATTCTCAAAATCCAAAGTTCCATACAAGCTTCTTTCATTAGTATAAGTGTTTCTGCACAAATAACTTGTCGCTGCAATTGAGTTTAATCTTAGAAATTGCAGGGGCAAAAGACCTGCTAGGCCATATAGCTTGTCACTCTAGTGCAAAATGCATCCAATCACATATATATCAACATCATATATATATGATATTTATATATATATGTTCATTATGTCTACATATATGATATATTTCTGTATCTCTCTCTCTATATATTAATTACATAAATTACCTTGGAAAATGTAGAAGTATTTTTTTTCTCCTAAACACTTTAGGAAATACAATGTTTTGTTTCTTTTTCTTTCCTTTTTCTTTTTTTTTTTTTTTTTTTTGGCACAGAAACTGAGGCTGAACAGGTGAATATTTTAGGACAAAATAATAGATAGTAAATTGCATTATGGTGTAAGGACCCATGGAGAGGAGACTTATTTACTTGGTAACTTTAATATTGATCCTTAATCCTTCTTTGCCAGAGATTCAATTAAATGTAGCAGTAGGATGCTATCTCAGATGAGGGCTGTTGGATCATAATGAACAAATGCAGAACATTTTAAACTACTTTTAAAATTCACACCATTCAAAATAATCCAGATGGTGTAATTTGTTTTTCTTCATATACAGTGAAAAGCAGTC